>JAOTRH010343749.1:0-36772 GCA_034768845.1 Heliamphora exappendiculata | reverse complement strand
CTGCCATTCTTCTGGGGTTGAGCCGCGTTTTATACTTCTTGATCATTTCAAAGAATTTTTGCAACACTATGATATGGTCGTCTCGATCTTGGGACTTCACAATCATATCTTCTACATACGCATCGACTTTCTTGTGTATCATGTCATACAATAAGATAGTTGTAGCCTTTTGATAGGTTGTCCGAGTATTCTTCAAATCGAATGGCGTCACGCGGTAACAGTAGTTGCCCCACAATGTAATAAATGCCATCTTTTCTCTATCTTTTTGGTTCATTAAGATCTGATTGTACCTGAAGAAGCCATCCATAAATGATAAAAGAGCGTGCCCCGCTGTGCTATCTACCAAGACGTCAATGCATGATAAAAGTCGTCCTTCAGACTAACCTTGTTGAGATTCTAAAAATTCACACAAACTCTGATGCATCCATCCTTCTTCAAGACTAGCACAGTGTTGGCCACCTGCTTCGGATACTTGGTTACCATAAGCAATCAAGCGTTGATTTGCTTGGTGATTTATTCTTTGATCTTCAGAGCTCATTCCAGCCATATCCTTCTCAATTTCTATTTGACCAGTTTGGCACTGGAATACAAAGGGATATGGTATTAGATAATATCGGGATCAATTTCGGGCATATCCTCCTATGATCATGCAAAATTATTTTTAATAAAGTCATTAATTGTTCACGTTCAACTGAAAATAAAAAAGAACCAATTTAGACAATTTGTGAATTATTTCATTACCCTGATTTATTGATAAAGTTTCTTCAATTATTGGTTAGGCACGCATTTCTTCTTCTCTTTTTTTATTAAAGTTTTTAAATCTTCGGGGGCATCCCCTTCGAATTAAAAATTATTAAAAAGCGTACAAAATAAATGAAGTAACGCAGAATAATCAAAACCTTCGTTTATTTCATTGATATCAAAGAGAGTAGAAATTATAAAATCGAAAGTAAAAGAAGAGGGTGTACAGACTGATGTGCCCTCGAACTCGACATCCAACTAATCAGAACAAAGCATAAACTTACAAAACTCTAACTTGACTCGAGACTTGAATCATGCAAAATACAAGAATTTAAAAACCAGCTGTGACATTCAGTGTAGATGGAGGTGGAATGACCTTATTGTCAATGAGATCCTGAATGTCATGGCGGAGTTTCAGACAGTTGTCGGTTGGGTGTCCATGGCTCTGATGGTATGAGCAATATAGGGTGGGATCGTAGCGTAGCGGTAAAGGGTTAGGAGGCGGCATTAGATCAAGAAGCTTTATCAGCCCTTTCTCAACAAGTCGATTTAGGGCCGTGGACAGAGAGATATTAAGGGGAGTAAAAACTCTCCTTGGCATTTTTGGCTGCGACAGCTGGTCATTTTTGGGAGAAAGTGATAAAGGTGAAGAATTTGGTCGATCTGATTGGGGGTTTAGCAAATTCATCTCGTTAGAGCGAGATGCAGGGTTAGTGAAAGATGTGGGATGGTTTTGGCTGTGGGATGGGTAAGGTCTTTTCAGCTTTTGGCTCAGCTCGGCCTCCTCAATATCACCAAATTGGATTGCATCTTCTATCTGAACCCCAGCATCAAACAACTGCTCGAATGTGGAGAGCGGCTGTGTGATCAAATAACGCTTCAGAGGAGATTGGAGATTCTTGACTAGAATCCTCACATGTTCCTTTCTGTTGATCAATTTGTCATTTTAGCTGCCTTTTCCCTCCACCTGGTTAGAAAGTCCACAAATGACTCTTTGCTTTCTTAACAAGTGGTCTCTAGCTCCCGAGTGGTTACATCTAGCTGGACATTGTAACTGTATTGACTGATGAATGCAGTGGCTATATCTTTCTAGGTTCTAGTCTTAGCCACTTCTAGAGAGAGGAACCATCTTTGTGCTGCCCCAGAAAGTGATCGGTAGAATAACTGAGCCTTAAGTTGGTCATCGATCCCCATGGGGGACAGGGTTTCGACATACATTCTCAAATGAATGCGGGGATCTCCGATATCGTCGAACTTCTCCATCTCTGGCATTTTGAATTTTTTTGGCAATTTTGCATCTGGGAACATGCATAAACCGCCTACATCCAGCATGTATTCTTCTACTCCTTTTGCCTTTCTCAGTGCCTTCTCTATTCTGTCAATCTTCTCTACCAGCGCGAATTCCCTAGACTGAGCAGTAATCTCTTCTTCTACCACCACCGGGCGGGGAACCCGAGGTGGTACAGCAACTTGTGGTGCATCATGTGCCTGATTATCGTTCTAGAAGTCTTTGCCGTTCTCATTTGTGTCATTCGGTTGTCCATTCACAATAGGCATACGGGCCTGAATCGCCCGGATCTGCGCCTGACAGTGCACTTGAGCCTGGGTCTGGTGTTCTACGACTCTCTGTATATCAGTGATAGCCCTCATCAGAGCTGTCAAGTTCATTTCATTTTTTGCCATTTCAGCTGACTCAGTTCGCTGTTCAGATACCCTACAAAGTCTGCCTGATCCTAACCTCACCCAAACGTGTGTTGACTGTGCTCTTCTTGGCCCAATGGTAAACTCACTAAGAAACCTGAATCCCAAAAATAGAATAACCAGTATTAGACACTTCCTGGGCTAACATTCTGACAACAGGTAGCTAATATCTCGGATTCCCAAAATAGTGAATCATGAGCAGATAAATACGGAGACTGAAACAATGCCCCTGTTGGGCTCGTGTCGGCGGCATAACAAGATAATCCGAAAACTAGAAAGACAGTTAAGAAGGGGAAACAACTAAATTGTAGAGGGAAAGCTCATCTAAGACAGGAAAACGGACAGCACCTCGGTAGGAAAACAGAGCTACGTTGACCGGACTGATTTGACCTAAAAATTCTAAGAAAAAATGGGCAGCATGACGGTAGGAAAATAGAGCTACGTTGACCGGACTGGTTTGACCTAAAAATTTTACGAAAAAACGGGCAGCATGACTGTAGGAAAATAACTCTCAAGGGTACGACAAGAGTTTGAAAAAATGAGCCTATGTCAGGAAAAAGGGGGAAACCAATGACCCGGGAAGATCCTGGAGGGGAAAGAAACCTCCCTAAAAGTATTAAAACGAAACACGGGCATGACCCCGGGAAGAAAACTACGGTAAGAAAAACTGAATGTGGTAAAAACACAAAACCTGGGTAAAAACTCGAGGGAAAAGTTAGCCTAAGCAAAGGATAACAGAAAACTCAGGTCGAACTCGGAGAAAGAACTAGCCTAAACTTGATCAAGACAATCCTAACAATATACAAACAAAACATACAATGAAGAAAAACGCATAGTCCTACTAGGGTTAGCATCACCTAACGGAGAGTTCTAAGTTCACTATATGCAAAAGGCCGATTTTGGTCAGTTGAAAAGGGTATCTTCTGAATAGAGTCGGGTACATATCTCCCATGTAGAGCATGGTCAAACAGTACGCTCGAACTCTTTTACTGCACCTATTATAACGTACAGTCAGCAAGGGTTGCTCGTCTCCCCAACAATTCCCGAAACGAATTAACGTTCAGGGCATCAGGTCGACCAGGCAGGGGGTTTTCAAAAATAATGCATATGCATGCGAAAATGCAAATGAGAAATTTTGTTAAGAATCAATGATGTTTTCAAGTCTAACTCTCTTATTTGATTTTAGAAACCAGTCCCCAGTGGAGTCGCTAGAAAATACTGTGGCGTTGAGATTTTGGGGTTAAAAATGAGGGAATCAAAGATGTTTTAAAAAATATTTTAAACACCTTAAAAATTAAATTTTGAAAATCCCTTTTGTTGAAAATAGAGTCGCCACTTAGTTTTTTAGAAAAATTAAGAAAAACAAAAATAGCTACTGATCTTTGAAAACGTAAACCAGAGAAAAATAGTTCGGGGGCTAAGGTACGAATCGAAAAAGGTGTTAGGCACCCCGTTCGCCCAACCATAAGGTTGGCTTCTACTAATTATCATTGGTTCTTTAATAGAATTTTTCAAATACTTGCAACTAAAGAAAATGAAGGCAAAGAGAGAACATTCAAAATCAAATATGAAAAATACATAACATATGTACATAGCACTCCAAATTAGAACAAATAAAGGGATTAATACTTAAGTCCTATGGTATGCAATTCTATCTAAATGATACATGGAACATACCCACATGTAATATTTACAAAAATAAACTAAACTAGCATGGTTCAAATAAAAGAGTAAAAATAGGCTAAAGATACTAAAATTACCTAAACATATTTCCTACAAAATAAGCTAAACTAACTCCAAACATGCATTTAAAGAAAATAACCAGAACATGCATAACATTCATTTAGCAAGAAAAATATGAACATGATAAGTACTAAAAATAAAAGATGCACAAAAATTCTATATTTTAAAAGAAAGAAAGTCTACTAATTAAAATAAATGTGTTTTAATAAAAGAGAGTTTAAAGATTTAAAAAAAATAAGAAAAGAGTTTACAAAAGAAAATTTTTACTAAGAATAAAGAAACTAGAAAATGTTTATTGAACTAATGAGAAAGAAAGCTAACTATTTATATTTTAAAAGGGATAAAAGAAAATAAGGAGAAAAGAAAACAAAATAGAAGAAAATTACATTTAACGAATGAGAATTAAACTAAAAGACTTTTTTTTAATGATTTTTGAATTTAATGAAAGAAAAAGAAAGATAAAATAAGTACTAAAAAAAAAAATTATACTAATATTGGGAGAAGGAAAAAGAAAATAAACGATAGAAGAAATTAATATTAATGAAGAGATTTTAAACTAATATTAAAAAGAAAAGAGAAGAAAAAAAATAAAATATTAAGAAGAAAAATAAAATTACATTAGAAGGAAAAAAAATAAAGCTACATTACAAAGAAAATAAAATAAAATAAAATGCTAGAAAGAAAAAATTTACACTAAAAAGAAAGAAAAAAAGTGAAAAATAAGTGCTTGGAAATGAAGATTAAACTAATATTTAAAAAGAAATAAAATAAAATGAAACATTAGTATTAAAGAAAAGAAAAAAAAATGAGACATTAAAAGAGAAGAATAAAAGCTACCTTACAAGAAAAAGAAGAGAAGAAAAAAATAATAATAAACGCTAGATAGAGAACATTAAACTAATGCTAAAAATAAAGAATTATTAAAGAAATAAAATATAAAAGAAAATAATAAAGGAACTAATAATAATTATAAAAAAAATAAAAGAAAAAAAGCACAATTATTTAATTAGAGGATATGAATGTAATATTGGCAATTACATTCATATGATGTAAGTGCCTTGATTATAACAATTAACAACATTAATAAGTTGTCATTACCAAAAATATTGACACTAATTAATGAAGAAAAATAAAATGACAATGTGCAAAGTGTGAGTGTGTAAACTAAGTAATTAAAATGATTAAATTACTTGAAGTAAATTGAATAATAAACAAGGCAAATCTTAAACTAAAGAAATGTACTAATTGAATTTGAACTTAACTCGGTCACTCCAAAAGAGAGGGAATGGAGTTAGATGAACCGGGGATACAAGCAAAGTACCCGGATCGCTAAGGAATCCTCAAGTCGGGGAATGTGCCTCGGTGGTCTAATCATCGGGTGGTGATTCAAGCAAGGCTTCAATGTAAGCGTCGGAGGTTTGGATCTCGGTATTGGTAGGCAACTCGGCAGAGCTTCTCTCACTAAACCTCCCACTAATTTTTTGTCCTTGAAAACATACCAGATGTACGGTATTTATAGAATTCTTCCACCAATGAGATGCTGACACGTTCTGAGACACGTCATGATTTTTAGAGTTGGCGGCCGCCGGGTATGAACATAGCGGTCGCCACATCAAAAGAAGTTTCTAGAAGGTTCTACTGTCGATCGCCATAATGCAAGTTGGTAGTCGCCATGTTGGAGTTGGCGGCCGCCATGTTGAAGGTGGAGGCCGCCATGTTGAAATTACTTGCGTAACAAGTTATTGGTTGTTCGATATAATTTCGTTGGTTTTGACGATTTTGATAATTGGGTTTAAATACCGAGCTTGGATCACTTCCCGATGATCAACCTGAAATATTATTCTAGTTATTTTCATCATCGAATTCACTTAAGATTAGGCGGGACCAAATTAGAGTGTCTACAACTATATCTCTAGAGAAGCACATGCACACATGAATCTATTTATGTTTTTGCAGGCACATTCATGCAAACAATGTGGACCGTGATGACCTTGTGAACTCTACACAACTTGAAAAGACTTATTTATTGTTTAAAAAAAAAAACAACTCTCATTTGGAGACTTATTATATGATCATCTTTATGTAGTTGAACATTCATAGTTTCTCATGATTTTTGACCAAATGATGGCTATATCCATCACAGTAGTGCCTTTTCTATTCAAATGCCAATTAATGAATGTGATTCAACTCTGATTTATTTCTTAACTTCCTTCCTCAAATAGAATTTGTTCAAATGACTCCTAGTTTAACATGCTTTATCCTTCTTTATGTTGAAAAAAATAGATTTTGAATTAATTAGAACATAATTTTTAACTAATTTTAAAACTAAATATATTTGGATTTAATGAATCTATTTAGATGATTCTAAATTTTAATTAATTTATTTTCATAAGTAGAATAATTATGGACTTTATGACATTCGAAATCATTAATGAGTGAATGAAAAATTGACTCTAAAAATGTGTTATTAAAATTAAAAAAATAGTGATAATTTGACCCAATCCTACATTACTTGGGAGATAAAAAATTAATGAGCATATAAAGCATAAGTTAAATTTTAGGTTTGGACTCTAAGGAATACCAAGTTTTGTGGAAGAAACATGACCTACTCAATGGTGAGTTCGATCCAAACCCCACGCATGCCGCCGACGTCCAACCGCCTAGTCGGGTCCGCGGGCCGCGAGTTAGGGGTTGTTGGTCAACCCATTTTGAATTTAAGATTTTAAATTAAGTTACCCTTATAAACCGAAGTCGAACCGTTGGTGTGACACCCAACCCTTAAAAATGCTAATACTAATAATCATAATAATAATAACCTATTAAAAGAAATTAATTTATTATAAGACCCTAAATAGAATTTTAACAAAATCTTAGAATTAATTTTAAAATCAAAGTTTAAGAATTTACATCTATTAAAATTTCAAATATTTAAGAGTTGTGATAAAAATATATTATATGGTTAGAGAATTTTTCTGTAAATTTTAATTTCATGATAAATTATAAAATAACATTAACAAATTATCTTGGATTTTTAATAATTTTCTAAACTTAAATTTTTACAATTATTAAAAATATTAGTAATCATTAAACCACGAAGGGAAAAAATTAAATAGATAAAAAAATTTAGTAATGATTTTAACTATATGAAAATTCATAAAAATACATTAAAAGTTTAAACCTAAATTTTTAAATTTTTTTGAATTAAATATATTACATCAAAAGTTTTACGATGTATCTATTTATAAGTGAAATGTATCACATGCGTTTAAACAGATTAAATGTATCGATCGGGCTAAAATAACTGTTCACAGCTGCCCTCCTTTCCGACACCTATAAATATCCGTTTTGGCTCAAGCAAAAGAGAAAAAGTGTTGTGATATATATATATATATATATAATACATATTCCAAACTGAAGCTGAAAGAGAACAGCTTCTCAAACAGAAGCTTCAAAACCAACCAATCCCATGCCGCACGCCGCCGCGACCAACAGCCGCCACCATCCACGCGCCGCCGGCGTCGTTTCCGGCATCCAACCGCCGCCACCGACCACCCACCGCCGGTCTCTCTCTCTGCTTTCCGTCTCTCTCTCCCTCCGTCTCACTCTCTCTTCCGCTCTCTCTCTCCTCTCCCTCTGCTCTCTCGTCTCTCTCATATCTCTCATATCTCTCTGTCTCTCTCATATCTCTCTGTCATGCATATATGTGTGTATATATATATAGTGTATACTGTGCGTGTTGCTGTGTGTGTGCGTGTGTGTGGGCTGTGTGTTGCTGTGTGTGTGTGTTATATTAAGAATTGGTGTTTTATGGTTATTGTTAGGAATTGTTTGGTTTCTTTGTTTTTTTTTAACAAAAACAAAGGGATTTGATTATTGAGTTATTTTTATTATTTTGATTAAACAGCAAAAAATTGATTAGTATTAAAAGTATTTTATAACACTAATAAATTTTGGAGATGTAAAATATTGAATTTTATTCTTTAACACTAAACGAAATAAATTAAAGATTTTCTTACAGCAAAATTTTTTATAGATAACTTTTAAAATAAATTTTCATAAAGAAAACTCCGGCGTAATTTAAAAGAGCACTAAGTATGTGTTTGGGATTACTATATATATGTTAGAATTTATTAGTTATCTATAAATCTTAAACTTCTTGTTCTAAAATTAATAGGCTAAAACTAAAAAGAATTTAAGAGAAAACTTAATTTTTTTTATATTTTCTTTTTATACCAAGCTTTACATTATTATTTTTACTAAATAAGTATTTTAGCATATGTTAAAAGATTTTGTTAAAGTTATGTCAGAAAAAAATAGAATAAAAGAATTCTTGAATAGGTTTTACTTTAACTTAAATGTTTAAATAGTTTTAATTATTATTTTTAAACTAAGATGTATTTGAATTAATTAGTTTAAAATTTAACATGGTTTAAAAAAGTGTTTTTTTGTATTTTAATTTTCTTATCTATTTACATATTTATGAATTTAGTTAAAGCAAATTTTAAGTAAAAATGAAATGAAAAAGAATGATATAAATTTTTTACAAAATTTTAGGAGTTAAATATAAAGTATTTAGCTAAATGTTACTTCGGGAATTATACTAAAGTTAGTACTTTATTGTGTTCAAATTTAAAAGTTTTCTGACTAATACACGCAAAAGTCAAGTGAGTTTTCTGATATCTGAGTTAATTGAGCTTTCAATTACTACTTTATAATGATGGTGCACCACAATTATTGTTGAAAATGATTATGGAAATGTGATAAAGATAAGAATGATTGTGTAAACGGCGTCTCGGCCGCTGGGGGACGATAAAGTATACCAACGAGATGATGTAATAAGGGCAGCGAATCACGACCAGGTGACTAGAAAATGATCATTCTCCACTGCGGGATAGCTTCTTGAATTGCTAGTGCTGTTTATTCGGATATCATTCTAAAAATGGAAAGTGGGTAATAACTCAGATATCTATGCACTCACACTAGCTTTGTTAATGGATGTTGAATAATTTCAGATGATACTTACATGCATGGAGGAACCGGTAGCAAGAAAAAGATGGTTTAATTTATTCATAGTTTTATTTCAAATTGTTGCATCTCAACTCATGTATCTCGTCATGTTGTTTAAACACTAAATACACAGTTAGCAAGCTCTGGAGATTTTTGAAATGAGGTCACTGGGAATGTTAAAGATCACTGGGAATGTTATAATATTATGATTACGGTTGACGCCTAAAACCGACAATGATTATGGTTACGGTTGACGCCTTAAAATTGAGAATAATAATTGGCAAAATTCAAAATGAGGAATGAAAAATAAAAAAAGAAAGAGGCCTCAGTGGGTTTTTAACTCACTGGCCGGTCACAGACGCCGTTCAGAGAAATGGGTCGTGACAGTTGGAGGGTTCGGGTCCGTTGGAGTCATACCGAACCGGTTCGTACCTGTTGAGCGGTCCAACTGCCAGGTCACATCGGTTTGGATTAATTCGAATAGTCACCTTTCGTGCCTATAAAAAGGCTACTCCAGAACCAGTTCTGGCATCCAAAGAATATCCAGCCTCCATTATCGAAGCTCTATGTGAGACTCAATTTCGTTTTATTTCCATAATATTTATTTGATGTGTTGGTTTTTGCTTCATCGTTTTAGAACAACATATGTTTTTATGTGTTATGCATGTGTGGGTTTGGTTTTGCTTCTTTCATTTGGGTTTTCACCCAGCGATGACTGCTCGAGCGGTGGCCTGGTTGCTCGACCGGGCTTGTGGCAAAGAGTTGTGTCGGTGGGGGGACCGCTCGAGTGAACGGATTGGCATGAAAATCTATAAAGACATCCCATGTCTTGATTTTTTAGTCAAAGCTTGTTCTACAAGCTTCCCTTCTTTCTTTACTCTTAACCTCTACATTCTCTCTAGCTTTTGGTGGGCCCGGGCTTAGTTTTTGATAGCCAGATAGCGGATCATTGTTATCCTTGCTGAGAACTTCGCATTCATCCGGACAGAATCTCATTGTGACGATGTTTGTTTTTTGTTGGAGTTCAAAGCTTCAAGTTTTCACTCGCCAAGGGAGGATCCTAGACTATCTTGCAGTTAAAGGGTGCTACATGCAATTATATACATTTTCTACCATTTTAAAATGCTATAAATATTGAATTTTACGTTTAAACCATGTTTGTTTGGGCAAAAAGCATGTTTTACATATGTTATGGTTTATTACAAGTTGGTGGACGTGTGGATGTCCGTGGTTTTCAAAATGTGGTTTGATAATGGAGGGATTTATGTAAAGTTATGAAAACCTAAGTTTGGAGATTTAGGGCTAACCTTTGGGGTTGAACCTTGGTTTTTAAACATTTTGGTACAAACGGTGGAAATATTTTAAAAATATTATTTGGTCTCCATGGTTAAATGGATGATGTGACAGAATGCTGTTGGACATTTTGTACATGATTAATGTATGATTTTGAACGTTTTCGTAGTCGAGCTACGTGTTTGTTTTTAATGATTTGATAGATGTGTCATGATAGTACGTGTGTATTTGGGCCACCATTACTCCTCGGTGAAAGTCTAAAACTTTTGCACAAGTAGGTGTTTCGCTCATTCGGGTTAATTCCCGTAAATGAAGTGGTTGCTCCAGTGGGAGGCGTGCATTGTTGTGACTTCGTATAAAACTCGTCATTACCTAGCAGGTCTTTGCATGGCCCGAACATAGGCTAATGGGTGAGAGTCTATAGTTGTTACTTCTATTCCGGGTGTAACAGAGTCGGTACATAAGGATTATTGTTGTTCGTGGGAACCGAGTGAAAATTAACGTTTTGTTATTGTTTTCTTTAACTGTTGAACATTATTTACATTGTATGAAATGAGTAGTTTTGAGGATGAAAAACCGTTTTGAGGTTGATGAAGCCGAGGCAAATGCATAGTTTTTTGCATTATACTACGTGATTGTATATCCTACTTTACTTCATTATAGTCTATTTCTATTGGGTTTCAGCTCATGTTGTGGGATTTTAAAAATCTTTTTCATGTGATTGTGATCACGAGAGATGATCGAGTGGAGCCCGAGGTGGTGAAGACTCTTTTGTAGTTTTCAATTTTGTTATGGAATCACGTACTATTACATGTATTGCTTGTTCTTGAAAACATGTTTTGTAAGCCTTGAGGCAATATATTATGCAAATATGGAATGTATGTTGGTTTTGAGAGAGGAACCTTGGGTTGATAGCAGTTTCATTATTCTGATTTGGGGTTTTATGCTTTCAAAACTTCAATTTTCAAGTTGGATGAGTGATTTTCTTATCAAATAAATGTTTTATCCATGTATTTTGTTTATTCAAATCCCTGTTCAAAGATAATGTTTTTAGGCATATTTTTGAAACTTGAGAAGATTTTTTAGTTTCTGACTGAAAAAACTCTCGGGCGTCTCACCGCTCAAGTGGGCCTCTGAGCGCTCGAGTGGGCAGTCGCTGTGACTAAAAGTGGGCTTTGTTTTTGAAAGAAAGTTTTGGCTGGAGAAGTTTAGGGCAAATAAGTGAAAAACCAACGCAAAAAAGTTTTTTTGTTTAAGACGGCAAACATGGTTAACACAAATAAGTGAAAATTTGATTATTTACGACGACAAATTGGCGGTCGCAAAAATTTTATTCTAAAAAATTTCATTTGCGTTAGAATATTTTCCGTTAAAATAACTTTGAAACAAAACTACGTCGTTTTATTAATTTGAAAATCAAAGTGACATCGTTTTATTATACTCTCTATTCCCCCAAAACAACTTAGCAATACTAAACCCTACCTACCTTTTCTAAAATATTCTCCATCTATCTCTCTCTCTCTTTCCTATCTCGATCTATCTCTCTCCCCTCTCCTCTCCTATCTCGGTATATCTCTCTCCCCTCTCCTGTCCCTCTCCCGATCTATCTCTCTCTCTTTCATCTCCCTCTCCCGAGCCCCACTTGCACCATTTTGCAAGCCTCCTTGCCCCGTTGTCGCAACCCATTCTCCTCCTCCGAACCCTAGCTCCTAGGCCACCCACAACCACCACCCTCAGCCTCAAAGAGCTTAAGACAACTATAACCGTGAAAGGTCACAATCGAACAATCAACGATCACCTCAAGAACCTTGTACACTTTCTTTCTCATTCTTTACACTCATATTGGTTAGTTGAATTTTTTGTTGAATTTGGGAATTTTTTTCATTTTTTATTTTAGTTTATCATAAGTTAGGGATTTCTCAGTGACAATTGTGTTGTAAATAGTGCATACTATATCTCTAGAGAAGCACAGGCACACATGAATCTATATATGTTTTTGCAACACATTCATGCAAACAATGTGGACCGTGATGACCTTGTGAACTCTGCACAACTTGAAAAGACTTATTTACTGTAAAAAAAAAAAAAACTCTCATTTGGAGACTTATTGTATGATCACCTTTATGTAGTCGAACCTTCATAGTTTCTCACTTGATTTTTGACTAAATGATAGCTATATCCATCACAGTAGTGCCTTTAGTATTCAAATGCTAATTAATGAATGTGGTTCAACTTTCTCTGATTTATTTCTTAACTTCCATCCTCAAATAAAATTTGTTCAAATGACTCTTAGTTTAACATGCTTTATCCTTCTTTATGTTGAAAAAAGTAGGTTTTGAATTAATTAGAACATGATTTTAGCTAACTTTAGAGCTAAATATCTTTGGATTAGATTAATCTTTTTAAATGATTCTAAGTTCTAATTAGTTTATCTTCATGAGTAGAGTAATCATGTATTTTGTGACATTCAAAATCATTAATGGGTGAATGAGAAATTGACTCTAAAAGTGTGCCATTCAAATTAAAAAAATGTTGGTAACTTGACCTAATTCCACATTGTTTGGAAAATGAAAAGTTAATGAGCATATAAAACTCAAGTGGAATTTGGGTTTGAGCCCCAAGGGGTACCAAGTTTTGTGAAAGGGGAATGATCGCCCGGCCGAGTCCGCGGTCCGCGAAATAGGGGTTGTGGGTTGACCCATTTCAAATTTTAAATTTTAAATTAAGTTACCATTATAAATCGAACCCAAATCGTTGGAGGGTTCGGGTCCGTTGGAGTCATACCGAACCGGTTCGTGCCTGTTAGGTGGTCCAACCGTTAGGCCGCATCGGTTCGAATTATTTCGAACAGTCACCTTTCGCGCCTATAAAAAGGCTGCTCTAGAACTAGTTCGAAACTCTACTTCTGCATCTTCGTCACTGTTCTGTATCTGAGACAGTTCATACACTGCAGCATTCGCTATGTGTGCATATCACTGTGCTTCCTCTGCATACGGGGATCGTTTTATCTTGGAGGCGGACGTTCATTGAATCGCAAGCACCGAAGCAAGGACATAATCTGTCTTAAGGAGATATCGTTCAACGCTAGACTCGATCCCAACCTCTTTCGCATTCATTCTGTAAGACTGATTTTTTTTTCGATTCTGCTTTATGTGTTTCGTTCTGTACTGTTTTAATATATCAATGTTTATTTTCATTCTATTTTAACACACTGCTTTAAGAAAATAGTATACTCTTCTTGTTTTTTTTTTTTTTTCAAAAATAGTGTTTATTTCTGTTCTGATTTTAAAATATAAAACTGTGTTTTATTTCCTTTTGTTTATGTTGCTCCCATACTATTTTGGGTTTATGCTTAAAAACAAAACTTGTGTTCAGTTTTATTTAAAAGTTTTACAAAATTGTTTATGAGTTTTGTTATCAGGATTTGTTGTATTATTATTCTGTATACCAAAAAAACAAATTTTCTATATTTCTGTTTTAAATTTTTTTGATATTAGTTTTATATTGTTGTAATTTTTATTACTCCATTTGGGGCTGTCCCAATTTCATAAATCTTTGTTTTCAGAATACTACATAACCAACACTTTAACCCAAGGGTAATTATCTATTTGATGGCTTCCAAATGTGCATCGACTTTCCCAATGCCTCTACCTTGAGGTTCAAGCGATTCATCTTAAAGTTTGAGTAATTCTCCTAAAAGTCAATTTCAAAAGCTGCGCATCCTGATCTTTAGTGACCTTTCTCCTTAAAAGTAAAAGTGCCATAGTTAACTTGTGTGAATCTAAACTCTGTGCAACTCTCAATTACTACTCTATATCGTGTGTTTTTACAAAATAACTATTAAAAAACAGCAATGTACTCCCTTAAAAAACAGTAATGCGCCTTTTGTCATGCTTAACAAATAGAAAAACATATAATTTCTATATTTATATGTACATATCTATTATTATTTCAATATAAGGGCTTTTTTTGTCTATAACAATTATAAATTTTAAAAATAAAACCTTAGAGAATAGTTAAAAAATAGTAAAGACAAATACCTAAACAAGTTTGCTAAATAAGACCCTAAATTAATTTTTCCTAAAATCAACTATATAAAATGATCTTAACTATATGTATAACAAGATAGAACAATTTGATGTAATATTTATATATGTGTCAAAAATTCAACTATTGAAATAAGACAATATTGACCTCTTCTCTTATTCTCTCTCCTCTCTTATGTTCTTCTATTTAAAAAAAATAAGAAATATTGATTTATATTACTTCTCATTTTACTAATTCAACAAATAAATAATTTATGTTTTATTTTTATTATCTTTTTGTTTATCTTTTTTATTTCTATAAATTAGCAAACTAACAAGATTATATTTTTAATTGAGTGTCTTAAAGTTGTCTAATTAATTAATTATTGAATTATTAATATTATTTTATATATATTTTTAAAATTACTAAAATTTATACAACAAGATAAAACAATTTGATGTAATGTCTATATAGATGTCAAAAATTCAACTATTAAAACGAGACAGTTTTAGCCATCCCTTTTATTCTGTCTCCTCTATCATGTTCTTTTATTTAAAAAAGTAAAAAACATTCTTTGAAATTACTTCTCTTTTATTAATCCAACAAATAAATAATTTATGTTAGACTTTTATTATTTTAATAATTTTTTTACCTCTATAAATTAGCAAATTAACAAAGTCATATTTTTAATTGAGTGACTTAAATTTGTCCGATTAATTAATCATTAATATTATTACTATTATTTTATATTTTTTAAAATTATTAAAATTAAATAATTAAGTGCATTTAGACATTGAATGATAAATTAACTAGTTTATATAATTTGAGGTGAAAGTCACATGGGCTGAGGAAAGCCCTCCAAAGTTTTAAAAATTTATCATTTTTGTATACTTTGATGTGATTGAGTATATCTATAATATAAATTAAAAAAGTGTTAATGTTGGTAAGTACTATATATAAGAATTACTCCCATTTTTATCTTTATTTGTAATTTAAGTTTTTTTACACTTTTAATTTTAGAATTCACCTTTTTTCTTTTTTTATTTCAAATTTAATTTTTTTTTATCTTTTGTTAAATATATATTTTTAATATATATGCAAATCTATTACTTTTAGTTTAAATTAAGTGTATGCTTAATGAAAATATTTTGAATATCTACCTTAATAATTAAAAAGATTATTTTTTATTTAAATTAATTTTATAATTAAATTATGTTCAAAGTGTCTTTAAGCACGAATAATTATTAATTATTTTATATATAAGCTGCCCCTCGAATAATAATTAAATGTCATTTAAGTATTTTATTCAGTAGTCGAAATTTGCATAAGTTCGCTATTTTGTTAACATTTCTATTAGATGTATTCTTAATTTTTGTTTTTAAATAGTGAAGTACATAATTCTAATTTCTGTTCAAAATAGAAATATTTAAACCTTAGTATATATTTTTTTGTCCACAATAAGTTATACATAGATACTTTTATTCGTTGTTTTTTGTGTTACTCTAATTACAATGTTGTTGCAACTACATTATCATTTTTTTAAGTAAAAAGCCATAAAATCATTTTAATATTAAACTTTTGATATAAATAAACTTGAATGCTCATTTTAGACATATATATTTAACATTAAATTTACTTTCAGTTGGATTATTTGCTCACTATTATAATTCATATTCTTTGATTAATTTAATTTTAATACTTGTTTAATTCGCTTTTTGACCGTGATTGGCATTCTATTCGAGGTCTCCGAAGAAAAAATAATTATATTTTATTACAGAAGTTGTGAGTGTTTAAAATATATCGTACTTTATAACTAAAATTAATAGCAAAAAGCTAAAAATTAGTAGTACTAACTTTGCCAAACACCCCGATAAAAAAATATAATTGACCACTTTGAACAAAAAGTCAAAGTAACATTTAAATTTTATTTTTTAACCTTAATTTTTTAGCATTTTATTTATTAACTTTTAGTCTTTTTGTTTTTTTTTTTCTTTAGTAGCTCAAAATACTTATTTATATATATATATATATATATATATGAGTAATCTTAATATAAATTCTATTATTAACTGATAATAGAATTTTAGTTATGTATCAATTTTTTTCATAGTTTTAATCATATGCGATAAGTAAAATATTTACCAGTTTATAAAACTGAGATATTAGTAAAATGAAAATGTATCATTTCTCATTTTCAATAGTTATAATGTTTTGATAAATATATCACTTGAATTTTTTTGCTTATTCAAACCGAAAAAGATTAATTTTTAAAAAAGAACAAATTAGATATAATATAATTATTCCAAATTTAATAGAACTGAATTTCTTAAAATAAAAGTTATGAGACTAAATCTTTCATGAGATTTAAAAAAAAAATTAACTTTTAAATTTTTCTAACTTTTATTATATATATTTATTTTTTTATAAAAATTATGTTTTTAAAATTTACTCGTTCAAATCTATCAAATAAGATCTATATTAAATATAAAATTATGTAAAAATAATCTTTTAAAAATTATAATAATTTTTTTTATTTAAAGTTTTTTTTTTTGTATTTTTTGTCTTTTACATTAAAGTAACTTTAAATCAAAAGCTTTTAATTTATTACCTTTTGACTTTAAATTTCTATAGAATCACCAAACTAATTTTTTTTTTTTTTGTTACTTATTTGATTTAAAATGACTTTATATAAAAAGTTAAACTTAAATCTAAATTATCAAATGAGACCTAAATCCCTATTTCTTTTACTTTTTAACAATAAAAAATTTAATAAACTAATATAATTGAAAAACAGTAGAGAGAAAACCAAAAAAAAAAAGTATAAACAACTGAGAGTTTTTAGGGTTTTTGCACATTTACATGATTGAGAATTCATCGTCTAGACCAGCTAGTTCCCCTCTAAGACTATGTTGCTGGATGATCAACACAGAGGCGTTGACGGAGAAATCGGACGCCGAGAGAATATCCCCAATGGGACCCAACTCCGGGCACTCCTCCCAATCGTTCATCCCCACCGTCAACACCGAGTTCACCCTCCCCCCTCCTCGCCCCACGATGAAGAGTCCGTACTGCCCCGCCATGGACCGCAGCGTAGAGAACGTCTGCCCCGAGTCCGCCAGGTACTTCTCCATGTAAGCCACGCGCCCTCTCGCCACGTGCCGGTCGTAGAAGTCGGCGAAGCACTCGTCGTCCTGCTTCATCTCTTCTTCCTGCTCCGGCGTGTTCACTCTCGACCGGCCGGCGCCGCCCCTCCCAGACGCGGCGGCGGTTTCGGAACCGGCGTCGAGGAGGAATCGTACGACGGTGAGTTTTACGCCGGGGTGGCGGGCTACGCGGCCGGCGTAGGATAGGGCTTCGCGGTCGTCTTTTCCGCCGATGAAGATCACCGCCGCGGTGAGGGAGACCGACGATGTCGATATTCTGTCGATTGAACCTAGTCCCCGATCCACTAGTATCCCGACGGAGCATGGGGCGTGCCGAAGAACCTGCCAAGCACCCAAAATTTTTACAAAAATGCCATTCTCATTTTCATTTTCATTTTATGAAATTTAAAATACTTTATTTTGATGATTTGATTTATTATATCATAAAATTTATCAAAAAAATTATACGTATAAAAATTTAAGTTAATAGAACATCATCGATAACTACCTAATTAGAACACAATTATTGTAAAACAATCAACGACAATTTTGAATGTAAATTGTATAATTTTTTTAAAATTAATGTCTCGTTTAATCAATTTAGTTTTATGTATAAAAATTAATTTTTATAATTTTTATAATATAAATTTTTCAAATTAAGTGAAAATAGAGAGACTTCAATTTCTTCAAAAAATAGAGAACTTGATACTTTCAGCAACAAAAAAACACAATCTGATTCTAGCCCTCTATTTACACCAAGTTTAGAATGAGTCGTCGTAATTCAATATATGTGTTTGGAATTAATAAAAAAAATTTATTTAGAAAATTATATAATTTATTGTCTTAACTCGTTAGAGTTTGTTTATTATTTTGGTATTAATAATAAGACGATTAAATCAAAATATTGAATAATGTGACATAATTATAAAAAATTAAGAACAAAAATGAATTTTTCTAAAAAACTAAGAACAAAAATGAAATTTTCTTGTAGAATCTCAAGTAAAACTTCCCAAAACTAATCAATTTTTCAGAGAATACCACCTTTCCTAATTTTCTAAAATTAGTTTTTCAAAAAAAATAAAACCGATACAAACACTATTAAGAATTTCAAACTTTTTATATTATAAAAAACATGAAAAATAAAAATATAGAAAAAAATGGATGTAGGCCTCGTTTTGAAACAAGTTAGTATTAATGGCAATACAGCCCGCCCAACTATATGCACAGGTGAATGTGGTTGATCGAGTGTTGAAGATTGTGTGCATGGATGGTAATTTAGACATTTTACTTGTAAGTTTCGTTTGTTAAAAGACTTAAAGTTTGATTTTTGTTTCTAACTCAAAATAATTATAAAAAAAAAAGTTAAAAAATCTCATTTAAATACTTATCATTTTTGTTTATGGTAATTTTATAATTCTTCTTTTGACTCAAAATATAAAAAAAAGCTAAAAAAATCTCATTTAAAAACTCAAAAACTTTTAGCTTTTTAATTTTTTTTGCTTTTTTATATAAAATAATTTTAAATATTCTTTAAAAATATAATAATTTTTATTATATATATTTATTTTTTTATAAAAATTATATTTTTAAAATTTTCTCATCAAAATCTATCAAACAAAATCTCAATTGAATATAAAATTATGTAAAAATAAATTTTAAAAAAATATAATAATTTTTTTCAAACTTAAAATTCTTTTGGTTTGAAATCACTCTAAACCAACTTTTTTAGCTTAAAGTCATCGGTTCACAAAACGAACATTTTATTTATTTAACTTAAAACGATTTTAAACAAAAATAAATAAATAAATAAATAACTTAAAACAAAAGATCATAGTTTCAATTTTCAAACATGCTCTTCCCTGTTCTCCCTTCCAGAATGGGAATCAAGAAGAGAGAAATCAAAGAATTTCAGCCCCTTTATTTATGTATTAAAAAATTTATCAAATTATTATATATTTTTATTTTTTTCTGAACACGAATTTAAAAAGTAATTTTTATTTTTAATAAAATCAAATTTATTTTAATCTGAAAAGCCTGTGTTTGTCGCTTACCTTACGGTTGACGTGCCGGAACCCTGAATGTCCGACGCTGAGCCTCCCGTCCCTCTCCTGTTCCTTATGAAACGGCAACACGACGATCGAAACCATCGACTCCTCCGCCAGAATACAGATATCCTGATGCATATTATTCATCGTCGCCAACGCCAGCATCCTCTTCACGCTGATCCCTTCCCCGTCCTCCTCCGCGTACCCTTCCACCGCCCTCGTGATCTCCTCCCTCATGTCCATCACCCCCGGATCCGTCACCGTCACCGCCTCCACTCCCTCGCCGTGCGCCAGCGTCGCCGCGATCCGGTCCGTCAGCTCGATCATGTCGGCGACGAACACCGTCATGCCGGGATCGGCTGTGCCGCGGGAGATCTCCATGAAGTTGATGGCGGAGGGGACGTTCTGAGGGCCGTGGAGGCAGAGAAGGACGCGAAGCTCCTCGGTGGGGTCCATCCATTGGAGCGCCATCCTTTGAGTCGGCGAGCGTTTCCTTGCGCGTTCGATGATGTTCGCGACCACCAGAGGGGTGTAGACGACGGTTAAGAAGATTGCGAAGAGGATCGCCATGCTTGTGGAAACTGATGTTATTTGGTTCTGTAATTTTGATGAGGAGAAGAAACACGACGGACAGTGAGTGGTGAGGAGGATGAACCAGGCCAGTGTTCATCAAAATATTTAAAAAGATTTGAAGTCAAAAAATATAAAAATTAATAAATTAAATTTTATATTATTTGTTTTTATTTTTAATAAAAATAATAGTTGTTTTTTAACTGATTTTTAATTTTTTTATTCATTTCAACAATATAATTTTAAAAAATAAGAAATTTTAATAAAAATTTTAGAAAGCAAAATAAACAAAAATTGTGGAAATTAGCCCAGAGCAACTGTGTTTGACTGGTAAGCGATGACTTTCATTTTTTTTTAAAGTCTTTTTTTAATATTTATCCGTTTGAAATAAATAATTTTTGGTATATTTTATTTACTTATATTTTACTTGCTAAAACTTTTTTCCCATAATTTGGTAAGACTATTACTCTTTCAAGTATTCTTAAAACGAGTCCAAATTTTTTTTAATCAAAATATGAAAATAGTTTGAAAACCACAATAATAATCAAAATATATTAATAAATTAAAATTTTATATTACTTATTTTTATTTTTAATTATATATACATATAAATTAAAATTTTTAATTTTTTTCGTTCTGTCAGCGAAATGATCTGACAGTAAAAATAGGATTAAGAAAATTCTAAAATGACAAATGGTACAACTTAAATTATTTAGGATAATTTTCATGGTAATTTTTTGTATTTTAATTTTTTATTAAAATATTTAATATGTTTTTTTTTATATTATAGTATTTGAGTTAATCATATGATTATTTTTGTTTTTGAAAATTGATTTAATTTTTTAATTAATGATATTATAATTATTTTATTTAAAAAAAATTAAAACTTTTAAAATATGTATAATTAGTTTTTAAAAAATTAAAAATAATTAATTGACTTTTTAAATATTGCTCGAAGGGGCTTACTTTGGCAGCAACGATAGCCAAGTAGGCATGAAAATGGCCTTTAATATTCAGCAGCAGCCCAATGGCAACCGATTCCGGCCAGTGAAACCCCAACATAACGCCGGAAACCACAGTTCCGACCACCTTCCCGGCCGTGGCTATCAAAAAAAGGAAGAACAACCTCGCCCACGGCCCTACGTGACCCGCATCAAACATGCTCAAATCCGCCTCAGTCCCCACCCAAAAGAAGAAAAGCGGGTAGAACACCGTCGTCAAGAAGTAATTAACTTTTCCGATCATCATCTTCGATATCCTCCCTTCCCTCGGCATGAACAGTCCGGCCAAGAACGCGCTCAGAATCGTGTTGAACCCCGCCACCGTCGCCGAGCACCCACAAACCAGCACAACATACGCGACGGAGAGAATCAGGTGGGACCCCTTCATGGGTTTCCCTTCCGGGTTCTCGTTGTTGACCCAGTTCATGATCACTGGCGAGAGCTTCGCCGCCGCCACCGTCTCGATCACCAGCATCGACACCATCCGCGCGATCTCGCGGCCGTTTCGGAACTCGTAACCCTTCGCGGGGTCGAAAACGATGAACCCAACGGCGAGGAGGAGTGTGGAGAGGAGGTCGGTTTGGAGGCCGGTGGAGACGACGAAGCGGCCGATGTCGGATTTGCCGATCTTGAGGTCAGTGATGAGGCGGGTGAGGAGGGGGGAGGCAGTGCCGGAGAGGATGATGGAGAGGGAGAGGTTGAATTTGGTGGTGGTGGCGACGGCGGCGGAGACGTGGAGGAAGGGGGTGGCTACCAGTGCGAGGATGAAGGTGGAGAGCATGCCGGTGGAGGCGACTTTGGCTTCCCGGACCGGCGGCTGGGCGAGGATGTGGTGATCAATTTCCAAACCCAGAACGAACATGTGGCAAATCATTCCGAAATCGGCTATGTAATTCAGTGTTTTGTGAATGTCCGGGGTGTTCATCTGTCTTCTTATGAGCGGTATGTTGGCCAGAAATAACCCTACCTGCATTGTACACAATCAATCAGGTTTGGATTCATCACACAAATTGTAACTGTTTTTCTACAAATTCATGTTAAGAAACAACTTAAAAGAATACTCAAAATGCAAAACAAACAGTTTAAATACACTTTTAAAAGAAAAAAAAAAAAAACTCAAAGAATACAAAGTTAAATTCTCAGTGTAATTCAAATTCTAGTTATTTCTAGTTTATTATTTTGAATTTCTAGAATATCTGAAGAAGTAGAACAAGAAAGAAAAAAATTGGAACCAAATACTCTGTTAGAAAATATTTCACCTTTGTTGGCTCAAAGCACTAAATGATGTTATATTAAATATACTCTGTTATAAAATATTTCACCTTTGTTGGCTCAAAGCACTAAATGATGTTATATTAAATTTGGAGATTACGAGTGTTTTAAAATTCTCGTATCTTCCACTCGAGTGTATAGAGACAAAATCAAAAATATTAAGAATTGCTTGAAAGTAATATTTTTAACACTTTTTTTTCTAAAACTTCAGTGGTAGCTTTGCAGTCAATTTTTAATAAAATTTTTTAATTTAAAAGATTATTTTTAAATTTAATAATACATAAAACAGTCAATAAAATTTTCTTTTTTCTTGTTGAGTAATTTTGTTGGATGAGCAACAGAGATTTGACTCCATCTCCAGTGATTTTATCCCAATGTCTCAAGAATCTAAATTATTCAAGGTGACCAAAGACAACAGTGGACATAATTATCCAACAAAAACAAATGTATTATAGTATTTTACAAAAACAAATTTGTTATAGTAACAACTACAGGTCTTCTCAACGTCACTAAGTATGTCATTAATAGTCAAATTTCAATGAAATTTAATTTAATTTCATTAGAATTTTATTTCAAACTCTAATTAATTTAAATGGAGTTTTCCCCTTGTGGAGACAACTTTCATCTCTCTTCTTCTTCCCCAATTGTATTTTTTCTTTTTACCTGTTGGGATTTGAACACCAATCCCCGAACGTAAATGGCAGCAAAATCACGCACAAAAAGGCAAAAAATAAATAACACTGAGGATTTACGTGATTCGGCTTACACTAGCTTATTTCCACGAGTGAGAAAAAATATTTCACTATGTCGTATGTGAAAGAGTACAAAATTCGTTTTCCTTCTCTCTACCAGCTAACCTCTCAATTTTCTGACTCACGTTCTTTTTTTTTATGACTCAACTGGTGTCCTATTTATAGGCACACACGTGGAAGCCCTATACATAAAGAATTCGGATGGACCTTTAATTTCACCCCAACTCAATTACATATAGACCAAAAAATAAAATACGGGCCCAATAGAATACAAGCCACAGCCCAACAATCTCCAACTTGACTTGAATTCTTCAAACCACCCAGAAGATAACCAGTATCGCTGTCGATTTTGCCGTCGTCGTCGTCGACCTGCCACACCCAAAAAGAATGGCCCACACCTCTATACCGAGGTGCCCGCACCCCAACCTGAGTGCCCCACAAAGCTCACTACTTTGTAGAAAAGCGTGGCCCCATCTCTCCCCCTTTGTGCAAACAACCAGAGAGATCACCGCCACTAACCAAATCAAGAGCAAATGAGACTCGCTTCTGTCGAGGTGTACACATATCCGTCACGTCTGTCGTATTAGTCTCGTTGCCCGGAACTTTCCTGTGAACATCCAACAACTGTTGCTCTTGCATCTTGCCGGCATCCTGCGCACCATCTGATTTGCTCACATGCGCACTTGTACTACCTCGTCGCTTCCGTGTACCCCTGCGCCTATTTCGTGTGCTTTTCCGCAACTGTTGTTCACCCTGATCACCCTTACACTTTTTCTGTGTATGCCGTCTATCTAAACTATTCATCTGATGTCTGACAGTAGCTCCGCCTGTCACAACATTCCCTACGAGCTTATATAGATTGTTAATCATCTGTCCCTGCAGTACATCCCTATTTCCTTTTGAAACCCAAAGAACTCCACCTCCAGATGAGAACCCGCAACCTCTCGAATCCAGCATCCCCAGAGAAATCAAGTTCTTCCTTAGATTCGGCACATGTCTAACCCCAGTCAAGATCAAAACAGTCCAATCAAACTATCCCATCGAGTCTGCGAAACCGCACTGTCCCTATACCGACAACTCTGTTCACTGCATTGTTAGCTATCCTAATAGTACCCCTATCGCATGCCTGATGCGTATCAAAATACTCTCTAACTGCACACATGTGGAACGAACATCCAGAATCTAATATCCAATCTGATTTGCTCATACCTGGAGTAACTGTGAACACCTCTGATTCTTCATAATCGAAACTCTCTGTAACTGCTGTCTCTAATGAATGTTTTTTTTCCTTGTCTGTCTTATACTTCAGACAATTTCTCTTCAGAAGACCTTTATTGTCGCAATAGTAGCACTTTCCTTTGTAACCTCTCGACTTGGAACAACCTTTCTTCTTGGACCCATCTTGCTTCACTGTCGCCTTGCCTCTGACTTCCTCACTGCATGATGCAACCATGATGCCCTCTCCCTGTGATCTGTCACGCTCCCTCTTCTTCAACATCTCATGAGATATAAGAGCAGCAACAACCTCATCTAACACAAGGGTATCTTTTTCAAACATCAGTGTAGTCCTCACATGCTTATATGATGAAGGCAATGAAACTAACAGGAGAATTACTTTATCCTCATCTTCGATCTCCGCACCGATAGAATCCAATTCTATCAGTATCCTGTTGAATTCGTCCAAGTGCTCCATAAAGTTCGCTTCCTCTGTCATCTGAAGTGCATATAGCTGTTTCTTTAAAGACAATCGATTCGTCAATGTCTTGGACTTGTACCTGCTCTCTAACTTAGCCTAGAGTTCCACCGGATCGCTTTCGTTGATGACTTCCCGAAGAGTACTGTTACCGAGATACAACTGAATCGTACTGTTCGCCAAGTCCCACATCTCCTCTCACTCTACATCCTTCATCGTTTTCGATTTTTTTGACTTATTCCTGAGAACCTTAATCAGTCCTTCACGAGTCAAAATATTCTTCACCATTTGCTGCCATAAAGTGGAGTCGTTGTAACCATTAAAAGGGTCAATCACGAAACCAGAACTTTTCAACGCCATTCGATTTGTGTCTGATAATCTCCCACAATCTGAACAAATCGCAAACTAGATATGTGTAATCCTTGTCCCACGTAGCCAAAATCAATTCTGATTGTACCCGATCACACTCGATCAATCTCAATCTATCCCGATCTGTCCAATCCAAATAAACGGTGCAGAAATTAAAAAATCTGTCCGTACCGATGAATCCGCAGCGCCAAAAAACCTTAGTAGACACCTCCCCTTAAATTATTTTATTATATATACGAGCCGATATAATAAAATAAATTTAAATATTAATATCGTGCTCCTGCCACACCAGATAATTTCCCTTTTGAATTCCAAAACCATCTACCCGTGATTTAAGAAAACAGAATAGCAATACAAATCCAATGAAAACAAATCCTTACCCAACAGTGCCGGTCCCAAATTAATTTCCAAATTAGATTACCACATAGAATCTGGACCCAATCTCCAATACAACCATTCTGTTGATGAATTGTCCTCGATGAAGATCCAAATTAAAGACTCAATATTCCATGCAATCAAAACTTTGCAACTATCCTTCACCGAACAAGACCCAAACTGTGAAAATCCCAATTTCCAATCAAGAAGGGCGCTGCACCAGCAAAATTGTTTCTCGCCGTTGCTGCCGTTTCGAAAACTGTTTTTGCAGCAAGCCGTTTTCAATGCCACCGTATTCAACCCTTTTTTTTTTGGTGCAAAATAATTTTTTTTTAATATATACGATACGAAATCTAAAAATATACCCTACTCCAATCAACTACCACGACCTCGAATTTTTAACCGTCGGCTCTGATACTATTTGTTATGATTTGAACACCAATTCCCGAATGCGAACGAAAGTAAAACCACGCATAAAAAAGGCAAAAAATAAATAACACCGAGAATTTATGTGGTTCGGCCCACACCGGCCTACGTCTACAAACGAGAGAGAAAATATTTCACTGTGTCGTATGTGAAATAGTACAAAATTCGTCTCTCTTTTCTCTACCAGCTAACTTCTCAATTTTCTGATTCACGATTTTTTTTTTTTATAACTCCACTAGTGTGTGGAAATTCTATACATAAAATTTTTTAATGAATCTTTAATTACACCTAACTCAATTACATGTAGACCAAAAAATAAAATACGAACCCAATAAAATACAACTCACAGCCCACCACTATCTTCCCACCAAAGATCGGTAACTAAGTTTGAAGTTTTATGTTATTAAGTAATTCTGTATTTCTGTCAATTGTTAATATTTGTTATAAATATTAGTACTGTTCGATATCAATATTTGATAATATTCTCATATGTTCCACTCTGGTATATATTATTCAATATCAATAGATAATAATCATATTCTTGGTCAATTGATACACATTGTTCGATTTGGATACATAATCATAT
Source organism: Heliamphora exappendiculata (assembly GCA_034768845.1). Lineage (NCBI taxonomy): Eukaryota > Viridiplantae > Streptophyta > Magnoliopsida > Ericales > Sarraceniaceae > Heliamphora > Heliamphora exappendiculata. Next base: position 10,029 of record JAOTRH010343749.1, on the reverse strand, counting down.
GAATATATATATATATATATATATATATATATATAGAGAGAGAGAGAGAGAGAGAGAGAGAGAATTACGAGGAATTCGGACATGATGCGAGGCTGAGAGAGAGGGCGGAGGAGGGTGTGCAAACCGTTGCAGAGGAAGACGGCGAAGAAGAAACATAACATGTAGAGCGCAATGTTTCTGACGTTCATGGTTAGCACCGTCCGGCATCTCGAATCACCTATGTCAACGAACCCCACCGTGCTGTCATTGTCCGCCATCCCCACTTTCTTTCTCCCACTGGTTATTTCTTCTCGATCTTCTCTTTCTTTCTTCAATCACCAGGAGAGAGATTAATCACATTGATTTCCTTTTCGGAAACAGTCACCCACAGATGAATTTGATTGGATTGGATCGAATCGAGAGATATACCAATTAATTCTCAAATGTGTTATGGTGAATTTCATTGAATTGGATTGGATCAAACTGATCGATAAGCGACTTAATTCTCGCATATCATTTGAGATAGGGAAATGAACGTTGTTGGAGATGAGCAAGAAGAAAACAATACAATCGGGTAGTAATTATTTGGTACTCCTAATAACGTGTTAAGAGATTGTTTATAGGTATTTTCATCCAATGACTGAAGGTTTAGATTGTGGTTAAAAAGACTTTTTTTTATTTTACGTTATTTTTTTGTTTTTTGTGTTTTTTGGTTTCCCGCTATGTAACGAATCTAAAAATATATATATTCGTTTAGGTTAAAGTTAAAAAAAACTATACTAAAAATGAAAATGTCACAAAAAGTCTATTAAGTAGTTTTTTTTCTGCATTATCTAAACTTTTTATATTTTTTTAAAAAGTTTACTCTAAAGATTTTTCATGCCGAGATTAATTTAAAATATATATTTATTTGAACTAATAATAGAAAAATATTAAAAATAAGAAAACTTATATATAATATTTGACCAAACACGTGCATCATCGCAGGGGCAAATTGGGTAATGATCAGTGGTCTCGTGAGAAAATAAATTAGTTAATCTACTTGACAAGATGGGTGAATGATAAATTTTTCTAATAATTCAAATTGTGGACTTAACCATGACTCATATATTTGAAAATTTTCTTGATTTATTCAATAAATAATGGAATTGTTTTTTTTTTTTCCTTTGAGATTTAGCATTTTATTTTCTTTATATGAAATTCCTCCAAATTATCTATTTTCTTGTATCGAAATATCAGTGTACTTATGACTTTTGATTATAATTTTTTATTCCAAGTCATCAACACAAATTATAGAGTTTTAAATTATAAATTTACAAATTTAACAACATTTACAATTTTTATTTAAAATTATAATAATCATATATTTTCAGTTACAATCTATAAATTCATAATTTTAACTATAACAAATACTAGGAATGACAATTTTACCCGTTCCAGTCCCGTCCCTGCTCCTGTCGCCACGTTTTGCGCGGGTTTTTTCCGCACCCATTGGGTAATGGGTAGGAAGCAATTTTTGCAATCTTCGCCTTATTTTCTCCGGTCCTGTCTCCGATTAAATAAATTAAATATATTTAATATATAAATATATACATAAATTTTATTTTTTAACGATCAAAATACAAAAATATTATACTTATTTTTAATTTTTTACTCCTATTTCTTATTTTTTTATTTTTAATTCTAGTTATTAATTAATATTACTATTTTAATATCTTATCGTGTCATTATTATTAATATTAATCTCTTTTAAAATAAATAATATATTTTTAGTTATGCCCTCGATCCCAACCCTACCCCACCACTTCCTTAATTATTTTTTTTTTTTGATATCATCTCGCTAATAAACAGGGTAGAAATAAGAGAATGCACCCCGCTCCAAACTCCCACGTTGCCATCCCGAACAAATACCTTCTAATTTGCAACATCGTCAGTATGCAAAAGTGGCCAACGGTAGCAGGAGGTGGGAGCCGCTGGTCGTTAGAGGCTGTTGTCAAAAAATTGAAATAGTCGAAAGCGTTGGCCTAGGGGAGAAGAAAAGAATGATTGAATATTTATTAAATAATTTAACTCATCTTTTTTATTTTAAAATTTTAAATATTTGTAAATACTCTAATCATTTTTGGAAAACAAAAGTACTTGCCAAAAGTTTTTTTTTTGTTTTATTTTGTTTATTTTTTGCTTTTAGTGAACATTTTGTATCGTTTGGTTAAATTAATATATTTTTGTTATTTCTCTTATCAAGATGAATCGAAAAAGTAAAAGTTTTTAATTAAAATATTAAAAAAATTAAAAAAGATAAAAAATAAATTTAAATAAATCAATAGTCAGATTTTATATTACTTATTTTCGTCTTTAGTAAATTTTTAAAAAAATTTTAATTAGAATTTGTTACTTTTTGAGTGTCTCTCGTTGAAATGATCTAAAAAAACTTAAAAGAAAATGAGCCAAAAACTGAAATTAGAAAAAAAAAAAAGAACCAAAAAAGAAAAAATAAACATAAAACCTCAAAATATATTCTAAATGGAAAACAGAGTCATTCGCAATATTTTACCACAAATAGCAAAGTCAAATAGAACACTTCAAGTTAAGATCAATCAAATAATATTATTGTAGGAGGTAATCGATTGTCATTGAATTAGACAAAAACAGTGTAATTCAAATAGAAGGTTGATCTTGTTAGATTATTTTTATGTATTTAATATTTTTTATTATTTTGTTTATAGTTCAAGGATAGTTTAATCCTTATTGCTTATTAAGATTTTTTAGGATTTTGATCTTTATTTATTTCATGTATCTTGTCATTATATTTAGAGAAATTTAAGAATTAGTCTTTTTTTAATAAAATTAGTTACATAACTTTTTTTAATAGATTAGGTTCCATCATGTTTGAAATTATTTTATTATGACTAATATACCCCTATTAAAAAGATTATCTTTCCTGATTTAGAATCTTTAAATTTGATTCCTAAATATTTTTTAAAACTGGCATATCCCATAAAATAATCAATCTCTCTCTCTCTCTCTCTCTCTAATAAAAAATCGAAACAGAACATGATACTAGAAAATCATAAATTTTCAAGTAATGCTTTTAGGATTTCATCACTTGTGAAAATCACTACTGAGACAGAGATATTTGTAAGAACACACAACTAATACAACTTGCAACTAATGCATTTATCATTTCAAGCTAAATATTCATCTCAGAACATACAACTGATACAATTTACAACAAATACATTCACCTGATACATTCATCACTTGTGAAAATCACAACTAAAACAAAGATTTTTACAAGAACACTCACCTGATACAATTTACAGCCGATGTATTTATCATTTCAAAGCAAACATTCAGCCCAGACCCAATTGATACAATTATAAACCACAACTGATACATAAATTTGGTTGAAGCCCCCAACAAACCCTGCGGATCCAAACTGTACGCCAGTGCAACCCACATGCAACCCAAACAAATCCCACTCCTCCGTAGAGACCACACCGGCAATGGTTGCTGAGCTTGTGCTTCTTCGCCCCTTCTCTAGCGAAAAACGTTTTTCCCAAACTACCAAACCACACAGTGTTGTGTGTGTGTGTGTGGGTGTGGGTGTGTGTGTGTGTGTGAGAGAGAGAGAGAGAGAATAGGGGATTTTGATTTTGACGACGAGACTTGACGACGACGAGGCGGTGACGGTAGAGGCGGCAAAGTCAGCGGCGACAACGGCAACCGGAGAAGTCAACAGCTGTAGCGACGGGAACGCCGAGTGATAGCGACTGTAGCAAGCAGTGGCCACGGGTGATGGCGATTGGCGGCTGGAGCACACGGCGACTGGAGACAGCGGCGAGGAGTTTGGCGACGGTGGCGATTTCGGTGATGGCAATTGCTTTTGGAGCCTATCAATGAGTACACGAGTGGATTTTGGGCATTGATATTCACCGAGATTTACTCCATTTTCAAATTGTTTCTGCTTAAATCTCAGGATTTTTAGCTTATGCAATCAAATTTTTCGGAGGCGTGGAAACTTAACGTATAGAGCACTTTGGTCACGAAATTATCGTTTAGGACTGGAAACGTGAAAGAAAAAGACAATGGACTAAAACTCTTTTATCAACTGATAAAAGGACCTCTCCTAAAATTTCTCTTATATTTAAACCTTTTCATTAATTGTAATAATAGTTTTTTTCTCACCTTTAGCTAGCAAGGTTGAAACCCTAATCATTGCTGAAAAAGTTTGGTTGCTGGAGAAAATTCGAGCCATATTTGAATCTCTTCCAAAACTCTTGCAATCCTTTTGGTCGCAGACCCTTATACAAACCCCTTAACGACCATCATCGTCTTTTCCCCGACCCTCGCTAACCTCTTATTTGAGCTCTAAACAACCTTCAACCCTTTGTTGCAAACCCTCGTCGCAGATCCTCGCAAACCTTCATCGAAAACCCTTTGTTGCACAACCTCATCATAAATCCTCAAAAACCCTAAACCAAAAACCCTTTGCCGACCATCAATATCGTCAACCACCGCCAACCCCCTTTGACCATGGCCAACCCTCCCACAAACCTCGTCGACTAGATCTGAGCCTTGAACCAAACTATAGCAACCCAACCCGATCGTCTCTTCCACCACTGTCATTCGTCGGACACTAGAATTGTATCAACGACCACATCGGCCCCTCACCAAATTTTGATGACCACGTTAGCCTCTCGCCGAACTCTAATGACCTACGTTGGAGCCTTATTTAGCAAGTCAAACTCGTGAGAACTTCCTCCACAATTTGTTTCTGCTTCAGCTCTCCTTGATTTTTGCTCATCTTCTGATTTGTGCTTTAGCCCTCTTGAGATTGTCCTTTTTTTGCGATGGATTTTAAACTTCTAAACATGTCTGGAGATAAATTACAGGTCATTAGCATTCGCCTAAATGGAGATAATTACTCCATTGGTCGAATGTTATCGGGACCAATTGGAAATTATGGAGCCTTTCGATTTATAGGTACTAGATAGTTAAATGCATTATAGAGAGAAACAACGGGTAGTGTAGTTTCTTATGGCTATTCATAATTAATTTGAATATCTTCATGGAGCTATTCTACATTATTCACATTTACCATATATTGATGGCGCAATCCGCGAACTTATTACTGAAGAAACACTACTTATAGTTACTCAGATGATTATCCCCTCTCAATTAGTATTTTTCACTTCATTTTCATCTTCATTTGTGTGTGCTACCCTTCTCAATATCAGCTATTGCCAACTCCCTTTCCTCATCTTATTCAGTTCACAAGTGTAGACACCCTAATTTAACCAAGTTGTATCTTAGGTATCATACGAATACTCTCCATTAATGAAAGACAGATGGGACCATGCCAAAAGATACCTTAGAGCAACTAAGAAACGAAGAGTTGGACTCAAAATCCAGGATAACACCCTACTTCAATAACGCTCACGGCCGTTATGTTTGAGCCTTGAGACCATTTTGGTGATTTGATCCTACAACAGACCGTAACCTTTGGATGTCATGACCATTGAGATTCTTCGATCTCAAAACAGGTTATAACCTTTGGATGTCACGATCGTCATGGTGCTTCGATCTCATAAACGCCCATGACATTTGGATGTCCTGGCCGTCGTGGTTCGTACTCTTTTATCACGGGCATGAGGTTTGATGTTCACAACTGCGTTCTTTTATAGAATATTTCATTTCAGACTCGTGGCAGTGTATTAGTGGATGATGCCAGAGCCCGAAATTCTATAAATCTCTACAATCTCAGTCATTTTTAGAAGAGTCTTTCAGCCATAATACCGATACTCTGTCGAAATCGATCCCCTGTACATCCCCGATATTTGACGTTTTCCCACAGCTTGATTTCTTCACATCCGAGTCAATTTTGAGGTTTCATTGGAACATGAATGATTCATTGGCATGTGATTGGTCACTTGAATTTCATTCCTGTCACTTGAGGAGACACCTGCAGTCTTTTGTACTTTTCAAGTAACCGTAGAATATTGTAACACTTTTAAAACTCTCATTCCTCCTCTCTTGGGGGTCATTACAATTAGGATTTCTGTTTATTTCCTTTGCTTTTATTTCGTATTTATTTTTATTTATTTCGAGCATAAATGTTGTCCTATTTAAGCTATAGTATGAAATGAAAATCCGTTAATTATGAAAATACTTGAATTTTCTATAAAAATAGCATGTTAAAAGTGCTCGATTAAATTTGTAATTCATGCTTTTCTGTATATTCAAGTCATTTCACACATTGTGCACTGTAGAAATCATTATGATAGTTTAGACATCATAATCGCAACCTTTGGTTGCTATGGCTATAAGCTTTTCTTCATACTTGTGGTGGCCGCAACATTTTGTTTTTGCGGCCGCAAGTTTACCTTTTTGGTTTACTCTGCAATGTTTCTTTGTCACGATCGCTATATTACGGCCTTATTTTTCTATGGTTACAACCTTATGTTGTTACGGCCGCATTGTTTTTATTAATCCAGTAGCTTAATATTGTGTTCTAGCTTAATACGGCCGCATTGTATCTGTTTAACCTTAAATATAGTATGATAGACCAGAAAACTATATATCATGACCCTCTTAGAATTATTCTTTTCTTTTAGATAGAATTTCCTCATTTTTCTTATATGCTTGTTTCGTTTTTGTTTGACAATAAATGCAGCTTGTTAGATATGAGAACTGTATTGCATAACTCTTAAGACTTTTCTTTTCTTTTGGATAGAGATTTTTATTTTTCTTATTTTTTTTTGTATGGACTTTCTTTAACCTCAAATTCTGTATTTGTTACTTTTAAAAAATTTACAACAAGAACCAAATATGATAAAGTAGAGGCTAATCTAACAGTTAGACGAAAGAGGTGCCTAACACTGTTTTTATTTCATACCTTAGCCTCCGAACCCTTTTACAATGGTAACGCAGACTAGTGGCTATTTTTTATTTTTTATTTTTGATTTTTCTCAAAAATCAAGTGCCAACTCTATTTTTCACATATTTGGATATCTTGTCCATTTTACTTTGAAAAGAAAACTTGTATTTCATTTCCTTTTCTTATAAAAACAAATGGGTTTTCAAACACGATCCATGTTCAAAAGAAAGGAGTGAAATCCTAACGCCACAATGGGAAAGTCCAAATCATGAGTTGCTATAAATGAGTATAGTTTCTGTCATTAAAAGGGTCATTAAAAGATATGTCCTAAATTAGCACATAAGGGCCACACTTCCATCAAGTTATCATCGTGACCTTCTAGTCAGTCATATCTCTCTCTTATCGTTCTTGCAGCACCTGCTTCCAATAGTGCCACCCTCCTTTCGTCTCAGTCGTTGCTCAACTAGTTTCATCAGTTTCAATCTATGCTCACTTCTTTTGGGACTCAGCCACCTACTTTTATGACTACTTCTCACTCGGGTTTGCATAATTCCTATTTTTCAAGTATTTTCTCCTCAACTTTGATATTTGGTTATGTTTACTCTCATCATATGACGTTAAATTTATTCAGTCTTAATAATTGTATTTCTCTATCTTCCTCTATTACTGTTTGAGCTACAGATGGTTCCCCTATGTCTTCTATCTTTATTGGCTCTATTCTTATGTTCTTATTATCTCTTTTGTCTATTCCTGATGTTTTCTATATGGTCCTAACTCAGTTTTCTACCACTATAAAGATTCTTTGTTCTGACTTGGGTCGAGAGTATTTTCTAACAAAATTTATAATTTTTTTAGCTTCTTTTGGGATTACTAACCAATCTACGTGTTCCGATACTCTACCTGAAATAGTAAAGCTGAGCAAAAGCATTGGCATATTCTAAATACAGCTTGTTCTCTTCTTCTCTCCTCCTATGCTCCTGCTTTTTGGGGGTGGAGTTGTTTTTAGGGTTGTGCATCTTCTTATTCATATGTCTACTCCTCTTCTTTCTAGAGTCTCACCTTATGAGAATTTGTTTGCTCAAACTGTAATTATTCCTTATTACATGTCTTTAGTTTAGTTTGTTTCATTCTTATTCCCAAACGCGAGCAGAGTAAACTCCGTACCCACTCTTCTCTATGTGTCTATACCTACTCCTCCATACTTATTCTCCAACTCTGACCATGACCCTTCTGCTTCTATAGGTTCTAATCCTCCTAAACGATGATACCCATTGCGTACCCATACCCTGCCGATAAGACTTGTTTTTTTCGATACTAATTTTTTGTCATCTTACCATGTTTTTTGTTTTTTTCTTTATGCTTATTTTGAATCTCAATCTTATAAAGAAACATGTACTGATTCTAACTGGGTTAATGCAATGCTTAGCGAATTAACTCCTTTTCAAAAGAGGATAACTTAGGAGTTTATTCTGTTGCCTATAGGTAAAATCTCATTGGTTGTAAGCGGGTACACAAAGTTAAAACCTACTTTGATCGTGCTTTGGGATGTTACAAGACACATCTTGTTGCTAAGAGTTTTTCTCAAGATGACCACAATTCATGCTCTTATCACTGTTGCTGTAATTTGTCAATGGCCTCTTTTCTAACTTGATGTCAAGAATGTTTTTTTCATTAGTCATCTCAATGAGAAAGTTTATATGCGCTTTCCTCCAATTTTCTCTTATCCTCTTGGCTTGATATGTCGTCTCTATCGTGCTCTCTACATTTTAAAGCAATTTTCTCATACTTAGTATAAGCATTTTCAGTCTACTATTTCCTAAATTGGATTTCATCCTAATACTAATGGCTCTGCTCTTTTTCTCTGTCACACACTTGTTGGTATTGTTGTTTTGCTATTATATGTGGTTGATATGATCATCATTGGTTTTGATTCTACTACTATCCCTGACAAGAAATAACATTTCTTTCGTGAGTTTGTGATGAAAATTTTAGGATCTCTTCGTTATTTTCTCGATATTGAGCTTGCTTCTTTCCCTAAGGGCTATCTCAAACTAAGTATGCTAGCTAATGATGTCTTTCACCATAACCATCACACAAATTACAAGGTCGTTGACACTTCTATTAAGTTACATGCTAAGTTCTCATCTACTTATAGTGTGCTTATAACACCCTAACCCAACCAACACACCAGATCACCAATAACACCCTAATTGCTCGAGATTAGGTAGAAAATCCAAAAGTATACGCTCATTGATGTAGATCTTAATGGAACCTGATTGTGGCAAATAAATACTCGATGGACTCAAAACAAAAATCCTGAGACAATAAATAGAGTTGATGTGACTTAAGATGAACTTATGACACAAAAAACTAAAACAAGTCTAGAAACCCTAGAAATTCTTTCGACACCTCCGCAATTTAGCCATAAGGGAAAATTGAACAAAACTAAATGCCACAAATCTGGAACAAAATTCTTGCAAAGAATAGAAAGGTTTCACAGAAGCTCAATATCAACTTAACGTTGTGTCTAACTTGAGACTTCCCAAAATCTTATAAGGGAAAGGCTTCACAAAGCTAGGTCAAGCGGATCACACGATTTGTGAACTCGCATTCTCGAAGAGAAATTTTAGCTCCGAGACGTTAAAACTCAATGTTGAAGTTTTTTTTTTTTGAAAATTTGACTTTTCAAATTATTTTAGAATTTCATTTTACATCTTAAAATAATTTTACATTTTTTATAAAATAGTTGAATTTTCAACCACACAGAACTGCCTCGAAAAGAGTGTCATTTGTACATGGTGGCTTTGTGATACTTGGTGGATACTTCACAACGACTCTTAGACATCTCTCCCCGCAACTATCAATACAGAAGTCCACTATATGCCTCAGATTGTATCAATTTTCCTTTGTAACATTTGAGACAAAAAACATTTGAAAGAGAGAGAGAGAGAGAAAGAGAGAGAGTTGTATGAAAGAGGGGGTGGTCAGTGGTGGAGTGACTTAAGCAAGAACATAATTGTTCTTGAATTTTGACTTACCGACGGTTGTTTTGATCTTTTCAATGGTCTGCGATGGCTTAGAGTGGTGGAGGGTGGTGGTCTGACAGTGTCTGCCCTTCTTTTATTTTTTTTTCTTCTCCCTTTTCTATATATATATATATATATATATAT
>JAOTRH010343748.1:0-72727 GCA_034768845.1 Heliamphora exappendiculata | reverse complement strand
TTTTAGACTTATTATATTTGTAAAATATATATTTTATACATATATTAATATTTTAAAAATATTTATTTTATGTAATCAGGGACGAGGGTGGAAAAAACGGGACGGGAATAGTAAATACCGTCTCCACCCCGTTTGTTATCGGGAGAGAAAAAAACTTTACAAAACAGGACAAGAACGGGACGACAGGAGAAATTACCACCCCTAATTGGAAATCTTATTCCATATGATTAATTTTGTTTGATCATTTTACCCTCATAGTTTTTCCTTTTTTATTGGGAATTCAATCCCCATGAGATTATTCTAGACAAAATAAATGTATAAATATAAAACAAACAAAAAAAAGCTATAGAAATAGTGCTATTTAAAAATTATAATAAATAAATAAAACAAGTAAAAAATATGTAAAAATAATACTATTTAAAAATATTTTTCATACAAAAATTATAAGGGTAAATTTGAAAATTCATAAATTTAATCTAATCCTATATTATTTGACCCTACTCAAATTAAACATTAGTTTCTATAGTCCATCACTTAATCCTACCGAAATTAAATACAAAAAAATTAATCCAAGTTCATTACCAATCCATCTCTCTTCAGTCCTAATTCCATCTTATTATTTATTTCACTCAATTTACAACGGTTATCAAACGAGACATTAGTGTACATTTGTTAACTTTTAATGCAAGTTAAAATTAAAGGCCTGTTTAGACTAGCTTTTAAGTTGATTTTTTTTTTTTGCTAAAAAACAAGCTTTTAAGATGCATTGTTTGGTTTTTCAAAAAAAGTTAACAAATTTTTTTTCATATCTTAATTTAATAAAAAAATCAATACATATTCTAAGCATTCTAACTTTTTTTCAAATACAATTATTATAATATTCTTACATAAAAAGTCAACGCTACTCACAAAAATAAAAAAAGTCATGTCAATATCCCAAACATTACAGTTTAAAAGCTAAAAGTAATAGCATTTTAGACATTTCAATAAAAAAATAAAAATGCAAAAAAGTTCCCACAAGAAATTATTCCAAGCACTCTCATTTTTTAAAAAAAACTAAACCTTCGAAAAGCCAAGTTTAAAAGCTATCCCAAACAGATACTAAGTGTTCGTTTGGCAACTTGACTTTATGCCGATTTTTTGGTTTTAAGCTAGTTTAAGTAAAAAAGTCAAAAGTTTGTTTGGTTGAAAAACTAGTAATTTTTAAGTCACCAAAAAAAAGTCAAATAAGCTGGATGTGAAATTCTAAAATTGCCCTTTAGCCTAAATGAGATTTTTGCTGAACAGAAAAGTCAAAAACTAAAAAATTAAAAAGCTAAAAAGCCAAAAAGCTAAAGGATAAAATTGAAAAATATTATCAAAAAAGAAAAAAAGCCAATAGAGTAAAAGCTAAAGGTTAAAAAACGAGAATTTTTAGCATTTGACTTTAAGCCAAAAAGCCAAAAAGTTTAAAAAGTCAATTTTAAGTCGGTTTGCCAAACGAACACTATGGTCTTGTTTGGGCTCGGTAAAATATATACTTTTTTTTTATTTATTAAAAGTCAACCTATTAAGTTGTAGTGTTTGACATCTAAAAAATCTTGTTTATTATCCCGTTCAGCAAATTATTCACATTCTAAATAATTTAATTTTTTTATTAATAGAAGAACTATAATACTTTCGATAAAAGAATCAACTATATTTTCCAAAATATAAAATGAAAGTTATCTTAAATGTTACAATTTAAAAACAAAAAATTAGAATATATTAGACATTTTAAGATAAAAAAATAAAAATTAAAAGCTACCCTAGCCAATAAAAAAAGTGAAATGCAAAATATAAAAAATGCTGATAACAAAACCCAAAAATGAGAGGAGTAAATAATACCATAGTTTGATTCAATGCCAAACAGGAAATAGCTCTAAATAACTGTATGTCACATTTCCCTAAGGTTAGAACTTAGAATCCTCCAAGATAATGGCATTAGCAGGACCCATTGTCGCAGCTTCTATTTAACTATTACTTATATTTTTTTCTTTATAACTTTTAATTTTAAATTAATAAATACAATTATTCTACGATTTAAAACCATACGTTTAAGTTTGTATAACTTATACTTAAAGTTATAATTACATCTCTTAAACTATAATCTATAAATTCGCAAGTTCCAACTACATTAAACACTCTCTATAGTTCATTCTAATCAAATATTATTGAAATACTCAGCAAAATTACTCATTTTTCTATTATTCTAAGTATTACTAATGATCACTTCCATAATCTTATATTATTAAGAATACGATCAAATTCTCTTCAACATATATAAGTTATAAACTATATCAATAATGCTATAGTAATTGTATTTAGTGACTATATTTTAGTACTCATAATAATGTAAAAATTTTTGTGTCAATGCCCAGGTCATTAAATGTCAAATGAAATGTGTAAAATAAAAATAAATAGTAAATTCATAAGAGGACATAAACATTGCACATAACATTAAAAAAGAAAGAAAATTTCTAAATTTTGTTCATAATATTTTAAGTTGAATAACAAATTGAATATATATATATATATATATATATATATATATATATGTGTGTGTGTGCGCGTGCGCGCGCACCGTGTGTGTATAGAATATTGATCATCTTATAGTCCATTCTTTTTATCATCAAAAGAATCAGATTCCCTTGATGGAATCAATCTTGTTTGCCAATTAAGCTTCATAATTCTTAAGGACTTTTTCGTGCTGATCAACAAGGCAAAGTCATTAGGCCACTGAGGCTTTGTGTGCAATAACTTTTTATATATAATTTTTTATGTTGCATTTAGTGATTTTTTTATTTTAGCTTAAATGATGATACATTTTAGATGTTTCCCATCACTAGAAATTTTAAAAAGTAAAAAGAATTGGCTGAAAATATAAAAAAAATAGATAAGATAATAAAAAGGCACTTTAAAGCCTCTATGAGGTTTTTATCTTTTTTATTTTTAGTGAATTTTTTCGAACTTTGGCCAAATTACTAATAATAAAAATAATTTTCTTTGTCAAAAAAATCTTATAATAAATAAGGAAATGTTTGTTTTCTATATTAATAAAAACATAACATTTCTTCAAAGTTTTCTAATAATAAGTAAGAAAATGTTCATTTTTCTATATTAATAGAAAATCACTTTTATGTTTTCCGATAATAATAATAATAAGAAATTACTTATTTTCTTAAAATATTAATCAATTCATCCGCATCCTCATATGCTTGTCATTATAGACACACATTAAAATTGTGCATTTAGTACGAATTACGACTAACCTGATTCCTATCAAAGGATATGCTGGAAGCCCAAGTGGGCACGGTTACAACATTGCGAATATTTGCATATTTATGCTTTATTCATTTTTTCATCATTATTTTCTAACTTAGTATAGTCCGCATGCTACATATTGTTAGATTTCTTTCTTTAGCATTGGCGGGGGATGACCTATGAACACAAGCCTAGCTCATGACCCAGAGGCTCGACTCGAAAGCTCGGCCCAAAAGAATCCCTTTAGGTCAGTCCTACCCCCAATCTCAGTTGGGGATGCACCAAAAGTCTCGACCGCAGTAGGCGCTTGTGACAGAACGACCGAACTTGCAGCACCATCTCCATATAGCCTTGTGACGAGTGACAACTGATATGACATGAATCAATCAACTATTCCGTCAACATTATAAGCAATTCCTATAAACGAAAAAGATGGGGTCCATCAAAGCTCAAACCTACCCCCTCTTTTCTGGCCAAAATCCTTAGCAACTACAATATAAAAACAAAGTTCGGATAAAAAGTATAGGTAGTTGATTTACTTACAAAAACTCTTTCAAATTCGCTTTAGAACACTTTATATACAATACACTAACTTTACCATCGGAAGGGCTTTTCGGCTACGTCCGTCAGGTAATCTCACCGCTGTTACTTATGCAGGAGCAATCCTACCGTGGAGCCTGAGAACCTGAGTCAAGTTCTTTCCTTTCCCTCAACAACACAACATGGAAACCTTAAAATCTCATAAACCCATATAATTTAAAACCTATACAAATTTAATTCTTACTGGGCTTGTAATCCCATTCCAACCATATTACATATAGATTAGAAGTTAATAAAAAATACGGGCCTTTTAGAATATAAGACACACTAGCCTAACAATCTCCACATTGACTTGAATTCTGTAAACTATTCCGGAGTAACCAACATTGATGTTGATTCTATTATCATCGTTGAGCTGCCACACTCAAATAGCATGGCCTGCACCTCTGTACCGAGGTACCTGCACCCCTATCCGGGGTGCCCAACAAAATTCACTATTTTGTAGAATAACGTGGCTCCACCTTTTCCCTATTGTGCACACAACCAAAGAGATCACTGCCATTAACCAACCAAGAACAAATGAGATTTTCTTCTACCGAGGTATATACCTTTCCATTATATATGCCGTATTAATCTTATTTCCCTTAACTTTCTTGTAAACTTGCAACAACTATTGTTGTTGCATCTTGCCGGCATCCTCTACACCATTTGATTTGCTCATTTGCGCACTTGTACGATCTCATCGCTTTTGTATTTTTTTGCAATAGTTGTTCACCCCGATCACTCTTACACTTTGTCTATGTATGTTTCCTACCTATACTACTCATATGATACTTGGCAGTAGCTCCAACTGTTATAACACTCTATACGAGCCTTTATAGGTTATCAATCATCTATCCATGTTGCACATTCCTGTTTTTCTTGAAAATCCAAAGAACTCCACCGCCAGATGAGAACTTACATTCTCTAAAATCTAGTATTCTCAGAGAAATTAAATTCTTCCTTAAATTCAGAACATGTATAACCCTAGTCAACATCAAAATGGTCCAATCAAACATGCAAAACTGCATTATCCCTACACCAACAAGTTTACTTACTACATTGCTAGCAATCTTAACAGTACCCCCCATGACATAACTAATACGTATCAAAGTATTCCACGGCTACACATGTGAGACCCTGACCCATTTTTTTTTCGGCGTTTTCGGACGCGTGTTACGTGTTTTCATCCGAGCCTATTTTTACTGCTTTTGATGCATGATCGGGCTTAGATATGCATGCGGGGTAGGTTCCCGGGAGAAAGGACCTTTGTGGCGCGAATCTCGAAATTAAAAAAAAAAAGATATTTTCTGACGAACTTATAAATATCTTCCTTTAGATATTTATTCCAAAATATCTCATATCTCTCTCTCTTCTCTCCCTCTACAAGTTTCTCTATGCCTTCTCTCTAAGTTTTCGGGGGCCCAGGGCTCGGTTTTCAACGATCCAAAAGCGGATCCGTGATTTTGGGGTCGTGGCTACGCAACCATCTAGTCAGATTGTGATTTCGGCGAAGCTCGATTTTACACGTGGTTCGAGGCACCGAGTTGTTAACTCACCGAGTTAGGATTCTAGACCTGTATGCAGTATAAGGGTGCTATGGGTAATCGGGTGTCTTTTTACCGGTTAGATCTTCGTAGATTTGACTTTGTATCAAAATGGGTTTTTCAGCTTAAAACTAGTTTTTTGTCAATTTCGTGGATGGAATCGGGCGTAGGGAGTTTCTTTGGAGGTCTCGGTGTTAGGCCTAGATGTGTGGGTGTTCACGGTTGTTGAATTGGTGTTTGGAGGCTTCGATTCAAGGCTTGGAGGGTTGAACCCGTAGCTCAGTGACGGTTTCTAGGTGGGTTCAGTCGACTGAACTCATAGGTTTAGTCGATTGGATCATAGTTCTTGGGGTTCAGTCGACAAAACTCATAAATCCAATCGACTGAAGTGGCTCGGTTTGGTGTTTTGTGTTTCATGTGTGTTTTTTAGTCAACTGGGGGTTGGGTCCAGTCGACTGAAGCGGTAGGCTGCTAGTTTTGTGGTTTTGGATTGGTTCCTTGGTTTTCAATCGGTGTCCTATGGTATTCAATTGATTAATTATGGGGTTAGTTGATTCAAATACCTGTGGATTCCTTTTGGGGGTTCGGTTGGTCGTGTGGTGGCTTGGGGGTCGGGTTGTGGCCTCGGGTGTTTGGTTAGGTGTCGTCCTTGTGGATGACATGTGGGTGTGAGATGTGGATGCGAAGCACGGTTGTGTGCGTGTTGGTTATGTGAGTTTAGTGTGGGTTCGTGGTTCGATTTTGAGGTGTTGGTTCTAGTGAGAATTGGTTTGAGGGAGGTTCGGGTGTCGACCTCCAGGTTAGGTGTTGGTTATCCGGGTGTGGGTGAGTCATTCGGGTGTCGAATGACGGGTGTGTGGCATGTGATGACGTGTCGGGTTATGTGGTGAGTAGCGTCATGGCGTGAGGTTATATGTGGCTATGTGCTTTTATAACGAGTTTATGCATGTTATAACTGTAGTTTATTCATGCATAGATTATGTAATGTGATTTACATGGCTTTAGATGGCATTATGTGTAATGTGATATATGCTTTAAGACCCTGAGTTTGATAGGCATATGAATGTGGATTATGAGGAACGAATGCATGTAATGCATGTTGCATAGGTGCAGGTTTATGTGAGTCGCGCGTGTAGCATGTGACATGGTTTGTAATACGTAGTGCTAGTACGTGGTTGTATGCATTTAATTTCTCATTAGGTTATGCATAAGTCTATGGAATGCGATAGATGGTTACGTTAGCTCTGGCTAACGGTATTTACGACAAGGTTACGACCCTTCGGTTAAAGTCTGAGAAGATTATGACAGGGTTACGACCTTTCGGTTAAAGCCCGTAAAGAAACGTTTGATAGGGCTACGGTCCCTCGGTGCAAGTCCGTAGAGAGGTATTCGTTAGGGCTACGGCCCCTCGATTAAAGTCCGTAAAGATGCATTGACGGGGGCTATGGTCCATCGGTGAAAGTCCGAGAAGATACATGGATTGCATGAATTGCATTATGGGACGGATAGACCAATTTTCAAATTATTTTTAAGAGTTGTGTGTATCGCGATTTAAAAACTATTTTCAAACTGTTTTTCAAGACTTATGTGTGCGAGACAAAATATGGTTTGTATCCTCGCTTTCCCTTGCATGTGAAACTGTTTTCAAGGCTTGAAATAGAGTCTAAAACTACACTTTGATTTTCCTAGCATGTTTTGTTTATATTGCATGTTTGTCTAGTTTCTGCTAAGCTTTGGCTCACGGTGTGGGAATTACTTTTCTTCAGGTACTGGTCACGGAGGTTGACCTGCAGGTGCTGAAGAGAAAGAAGAGTTGTAGTCCTTTTTTTTGCTAGTTTTGTTACATGTATGTTGTAGCATGTTTTTCCAGTGTTGGAACCGTGTAGTGTAAGCTTTTGGCGTTGGAGCCTTGTAATGTATGTCATTTGGCATTTATATATAATGCATGTATGGTTTATTTTGAGAGTATATTTCCAGGTTGGGTATCTTATATGGTTGTTATGGGTGTTTCATGTGGCCCGGAGTTTGGGGCGTGACAACTTGGTATCAGAGCTCTGGGTTTGAATACCTATGAGCCGTGGGAAGAGGGTGTACCCCGTGTGAGGTTGATTGCGTGTGTTTGATTGCATGTGTTTACACGCTTTGATAACATGATTGTGTCAGCATGTTAGATATGTGAACGATGTGTATATGTGAGCATGGGGGTTGAATCTTATGGGTGATAGTCCTGCCTTTGGGCGTTTGGATTAACAAACTTAGGGGCCGAGTTAGAAACGCGTTTAGCTGACGTGATTTCTAGCAAGGAATCTGAGTAGGTTATCCAGATTGATGTATCATTCTTGTTGGTTCTCCTCGGTATGTGAGGTTGTTTAGCATGAACTTATGTGCTTATGTGATAGCATGTTAAGTGTTTAGTGTTTTCGTTCATGCTATGTGCTGCATCTCACGTTCTATCTTTTTCATATAGACGCGATGTCTGCGAGACGAGGGCGAGGTTGTGGTCGAGGCCGTGGCCGTGCTGTTGGCTAAGGGGATGTTCCTATCCCTGATGCTGGGGATGCAAATGCTCCCCAAGGACTTGTTGGCATGGTAGAGTTGGTGCGTGCGTTGGTGGGTTCCATCGGCCAGTTGGTTGAGACCGTTAGAGGTGAGGCTGTTATGGAGAGGGTGCCTGAGGCGAGGGCTACAGTAGCGACGCGGGAGTTCAGGCGTATGGATCCGCCTACTTTTGTTGGAGATCCAGATCTTATTGTGGCAACGGAGTGGCTGGAGTTGGTGACACGGATCCTTGACACACTGCAGATTATGGAGGATGAGTTGTAGGTATCTTTTGCTACCTTCCAGTTGAGGGGTGCTGCTCACGCTTGGTGAAAATATGCCAGGACCATTGCAGGAGTTACTTGGGCAGTCTTTACAGGAGTATTTTTGGAGAAATACTTCCCGACTTCGCAGAGAGATTTTTACAGGGAGGAGTTCTACACTCTTACCCAGGGGGCGATGGACGTCATGCAGTATGAGTCCAGGTTCACATGCTGTCGCAGTTTACACCTGAGCTGGTGAGCACAGATGAGCTGCGTTCTATGAGGTTTGAGCGGGGTCTGAGACTGGCGATCAGAGAGCGTGTGGTTGCACTAGGACTTCGGGTGTTCACAGAGCTGGTAGATGCAGCAGCGAGGGTGGAGAACACCATGATTGAGATCCAAATTTCTAGGGAGGCTAGGATATCGTAGGGTGGAGTAGAGGCGCAAACAGCTGGGCGTTCCAATAAGAGGCAGAGGTCTTCTGGCACTAGTTTTCACCCATATGGGTTACCACACCAGTTTTCAGCACCAGCACCAGCAGTGGCTTCATTTGGGAGGCCAAAGCAGAGGGAATTGATGTGCTATCAGTGTAGGCAGCCAGGGCATCGTGTGTCAGAGTGCCCACAGTCGAGGCAGTCCCAGGGTTCATGGAGTCAGTCACAGGGGAGGGAACATATTTGCTATGGATGTGGCTAGCACGGACATATTCGCAGGAATTGTCCCTAGAGGGAGAGTGCGCCGAGTACAGTGGGAACACCAGAGGGGTCGTATGTGCGGGGCCGATAACAGCACCCAGCAGTTTAGACTTCCCGAGCGACTACAGGTGGGAGTACTTCAGTTCAGTCGGTACGACAGCCGATAGCGCCGAGTTCTAACAGACAGGACAGAGTGGGGTTGCCCCGAGTGTATTCTCTTACAGCACGCGGTTCTTCGAGGGCACCGGTTGTGCCGGACGATGCTGATATGCCTTCAGCGAGAAGAGGTACTTTCTGAGTTTGCAAGCTTTGGGCCAGTTCATCATTGCATCTGTTTAGGGTTGGTTATGGATCCCGAAGATGGTGTTCTGTGGTGAGGCAGTGGTTGGTGAGGTTGTGAGGTCGAGAGTGTTGTAGATCCCGAGTCTTTGAGATAGTTGGCCATGGTTTAGGATTCCTGACCTTGTTTGACTATATCCTAGGAATGGCTTGGCTAACTATCTCGTGTGCTGGTGTTGATTTTGATCACCGGGTTCCTTCTGTTGACCTCGAGTTGGATTTCGGGGGCAAAATTCCTTTAAGGGGTAGAGTTGTGAGACTTTGGCATGTTTTCTTTCTTTCAGCGTTTTTGGACACGTGCTATGTGTTTTCATCTGAACATGTTTTTACTACTTTTGATGCATGATTGGCTTAGATATGCATGCGGGGTAGGTTCCCGGGGCTGTGAGCTGTTGTGGCGCGAATCTCGAAAATTTTCAAAAAAAAAAAGAAAGATATTTTCTGACGAGCCTATAAATATCTTTCTTTAGATATTTATTCCAAATATCTCCTATCTCTCTCTCTTCTCTCTCTCTCTATAAGTTTCTCTTTGCCTTTTGTCTAAGTTCTCGGGGGCTTGGGGCTCAATTTTCAAAGATTCGACTACGGATCCGTGGTTTTGGCGTCGTGGGCTACGCAACCATCCAGTCAGATTGTGATTTTGGTGAAGCTCGATTTTGTACGTAATTCGAGGCATCGAGTTTTTAACTCACCGAGGTAGGATTCTAGACCTGTATGTAGTATAAGGGTGCTATGGGTAATCGGGTGTCTTTTTACCGGTTAGATCTCCGTAGATCTGACTTTGTATCAAAATGGGGTTTTGGGCTTAAAACAAGTTTTTTGTTGATTTCGTGGATGGAATCGGGCGTAGGGAGTTTCTTTGAAGGTCTCGGTGTTAGGCCTAGATGTGTGGGTGTTCACAGTTGTTGAATCGATGTTTGGAGGCTTCGATTCGAGGCTTGGAGGGTTGAACCCGTAGCTCGGAGACGGTTTTTGGGTGGGTTCAGTCGACTGAACTCATAGGTTCAGTCGACTAGATCATAGTTCTTGAGGTTCAGTCGACTGAACTCATAGGTTCATTCGACTGAAGTGGCTCGATTTGGTTTTTTGTGTTTCTAGTGTGTTTTTCAGTCGACTGGGGGTTGGGTTCAGTTGACTGAAGCTCTGGGCTATTGGTTTTATGATTTTGGGTTGGTTCCTTGGTTTCCAATCGGTGTCCTATGGTATTCAATTGATTAATTATAAGGTTAGTTGATTCAAATACCTGTGGATTTCTTTTGGGGGTTCGATTGGTCGTGTGGTGGCTTTGGGGTCGGCTTGTGGCCTCGGGTGTTTGGTTAGGTGTCGTCCTGGTGGATGACAGGTGGGTGTGAGATGTGGATGCGAAGCACGGTTGTGCGCGCGTTGGTTATGTGAGTTTAGTGTGGGTCCGTGGTTCGGTTTTGAGGTGTTGGTTCTAGTGAGAATCGATTTGAGGGAGGTTCAGGTGTTGACCTCCAGGTTAGGTGTTGGTTATCCCGGTGTGGGTGAGTCATTCGGGTGTCGAATGACGGGTGTGTGGCATGTGATGACATGTTGGGTTATGTCGTGAGTAGCGTCGTGGCGTGAGGTTATATGTGGCTATGTGCTTTTATAACGAGTTTATGCATATTATAACTGTAGTTTATTCATGCATGAATTATGTAATGTGATTTACATAGCTTTAGATGGCGTTATGTGTAATGTGGTATATGCTTTAAGACCCTGAGTTTGATAGGCATATGGATGTGGAATTTGAGGAACGAATGCATGTAGTACATGTTCCATAGGTGCAGGCTTATGTGAGTCGCGTGTATAGCATGCGACATAGTTTGTGATACGTAGTGCTAGTACGTGATTTTATGCATTTAATTCCTTATGAGGTTATGCATAGGTGTGTGGAATGAGATAGATGGTTATGTTAGCTCTAGCTAACGGTGTTTACGACAGGGTTACAACCCTTCGGTTAAAGTCCGAGAAGATTACGACAGGGTTACGACCCTTCGGTTAAAGCCCGTAAAGAAACGTTTAATAGGGCTACGGTCCCTCGATGCAAGTCTGTAAAGAGGTATTCGTTAGGGTTATGGTCCTTCGGTTAAAGTCCGTAAAGATGCATTGACGGGGGCTACGGTCCATCGGTGAAAGTCCAAGAAGATACATGGATTACATGAATTGCATTATGGGACGCATAGACCAATTTTCAAATTATTTTTAAGAGTCGTGTGTATCGCGATCTAAAAATCATTTTCAAACTATTTTTCAAGACTCTTGTGTGCGAGTCAAAATATGGTTTGTATCCTCGCTTTCCCTTGCATGTGAAACTGTTTTCAAGGCTGGAAATAGTCTAAAACTATACTTTGATTTTTCTAGCATGTTTTGTTTATATTGCATGCTTGTCTAGTTTCTGCTGAGTTTTGGCTCACGGTGAAGGATTTGCTTTTCTTCAGGTACCGGTCATGGAGGTTGATTTGCAGGCGCTGAAGAGAAAGAAGAGCTGTAGTCTTTTTTTTTGCTAGTTTTATTACATGTATGTTGTAGCATATTTTTTCGGTATTGGAACCGTGTAGTGTAAGCTTTCGGCGTTGAAGCCTTGTAATGTATGCCGTTTGGCATTTATATACAATGCATGTATGGTTTATTTTGAGAGTATATTATCGGGTTGGGTATCCTGTATGGTTGTTTATGGGTGTTTCATGTGGCCCGGTGTTTGGGGCGTGACAACACACATGTAGAACGAATATCTAGAATCTAATATCCAATTTAGTTTTTCTATACCTAAAATAACTGTGCCCATATCTAATTTTTCGTGATTGGAGCCCTTTGTAATCGCCGTCTCTGATGATTGTTCTTTTTTCTTGTCCGTCTTGTACTACGAACAATCTCTCTTTAGATGACCTTCTTTGTCACAATAGTAACTCATCACTTTGTAACCCCTCGACTTAGAATGACCCTTCTTCTTGGTCCCTTCCTGCCTCATAGTCGTCTTGCCTCTAACTTCTCCATTGCCTGATGCAACCATGATCTCCTCTCCTAATGATTTGTTAGTCTCCCCTTCTTAAATATCTCATGAGATATGAAAGTAGCGGCAACCTCAACTAAACTAAAAGTACCATTTTCCAAACATCAGTGTTGTCCTCAGATTCCCGGATGACGAATGTAAAGAAACCACGTAGAGAATTGCTTTGTTCGCATCGTCAATTTTTGTGCCGATTACGGGCATTTTCGAGAGGATAGTGCGCTGGATATCTATTATTTTTAGAAAACTACTCCTTTCTTTTTAAAATAAGAAAATTCAAGATATCAGAGCACGTTTTTAAGAAAAAGAGAATCGCCACTTAGTTTTTGAGAAAAACTTAAAAAAAAACAAAAAAAAGGTCACAGGTCCTTTTTGAACGTAACTAGAGAAAAAGATGGTTTGAGAACTAAGGTACAAAAATGAAAAGTATTAGGCACCCTTTTTGCTCAATCGCAAGGTTGGCCTCTAGTTTGTAAATGTTGGTTCTTATTTTAAATTTTTTATAAGTAACATATACAGAATAGGAGGTTAAAGAGAGTTCATACAAAAGAAAACAAAAAAGAAATATCCTAACTACCATCCTAGGTGTCATACGACTTGGTTATCATTTCTAAAACATGCCACACGTATCATTTGAGTAAAGTAAAACAAAAAACATGTGACGAAAAGTTAAACGAAACAAGAAAAAGCCTAAGGGTCATGCAATGCAATTTTTGTCTCTAACATGCTATATACAAGTTGTACAGAAAGAACAGAAAAGATTTGAACATTGTTTTTAGGCTACTAGATATACAAAAAACTCATGGCTGTAGCAACTAATATTGTGGTCATGACAAAATAAGTCACAAAACATGCGATCGTAACAAACTAATGGTAATTGCAAGTAAAGGAGATGCCAAAAGTCACAGTCGTGACAACCAACGTTGCGGCCATGGTATTTTTGGGGTCAAAAGGGGTGTTCAACATGTATCCAAAGGGGAATCAAATGGATAAGACACATGGAACAGAGACCGAAACTGACTTCATCAAAGCTGGATCTACTATTCATTACTCCAACAGCAACATAGGTTTTAAAACAGAATGTATAAAACATTAAAAAAAAAGATAACATAAGGATTTAAACATAGTTTTCATACTACTGGTCTCACACAAAGCTCACGGTCGTAGCAATAAAATGTTGCAGCCGTAACAAAAATAAGAAGAAAGGTAGCGGCTAAAAGTAAATAAGTAGCATCCGTAATAATAGGGTCAAAATATCTCACGATCGTGGCAATCAAAGGTCGCAATCGTCAGGTTTTTGAAATCACAAGGCATTTTTATGGGTCCAGTATGCCAATGAATTTGAAAATAGATGGAAATATACTATTCTATGCATTACCGAGAGTTACAGACATTGATATTTTTCATGATAGCTCACATGAACATGCTTGATAAAAATAGAAATAATGAATGGAAACCTTAACCGTGACACCATAGGGAAAGAGAAGATGAGGGTTTAAAGAAGCATCACGACTTTTTTAAGGTTACCTCATGTAGACATCCCCCCTCGAATGTCCTCTCGGATGTGAAAGATGAGAATCACCAAGGAATCCGTGCTCCAAGGCCTCACCAATGCAAGCAAAGACATGAACGAGGTCCGGGAGTATCGAAATATCGGGTTAGAATCGAATTCAAAAAAGTATCGGTATCTAGGTATTACTCTCCTTGGTTTTTGGGAAAATATGTTCTTATTTATAGGCAAAGAGGCAATACAGACATTCTATTGAATGCTGCCACATGTCTAAAAATGTATCAAACTCGCGGTCGTGACCTTTAGTTGTACGAACAGTACCCATTTGTGACTTTTATTGTACGAACAAAACAGGCCATGACCTTCAAAGTTTACTGCTAGGTTTAGGATTTCAAAAAGGTAGCAGCAGTAACAAAGAAAAGTTGCAGCCTGCTCTAAGATCAAGAAAAGGTGGTGGCCATGAGGGTAAGAATACGGCCTGTTGTAGGATTTTGAAAAAGGAGGTGGCTGGGAAGAACATGAACGTCACGGCCTAACGGTTTTTGGTGATTTATTAGGTTTTGAACCGAATTTCTAACTTTTCTTGCTTGAGGGTATCCTTGAGCATAATTCCCATGCTTTCGTCATTGGGGAGCATTCGAGATGGGTGCCTAAGATTCGATTTGGTTAAATTGGGGTATCTATAGTTGTCTCTCTTTGACAAAGCTTCCAACAACTCGTAGTGCAAGTAAATGTCAAAACTGTAAAGACAAATCGATTGAACAAGCCGTTAATCTTAGGCACAAACAAAACATATAGAGAAGCGTGGTCGAACCTAAATTTCCATCGAGCTTTCTACGTACCCCGATTTCAAGGGATCAGACTGATCGTACAAAGCAGATATAATATGATGTAAATAGGTACAATGCAAATGTGCAAGGATTTAAGGTCACAACACGGATGGAAGATCATCAAAGATCAATTTTAGGTCATGAATAGACTGGAGAGTTAGTTTAAGATCGTGAGGAGGACCGAAGAGATAGATATCAGTTTTAAGTCATGAAAGGATCGAAGAGTCAATTTAAGATCATAAAAAGGAACGAATGTTCAAAGGGGCATTTTTAGGTCATGCGAGGATCGACGAGTCAGTTTAAGGTCATGAGGAGGACCGAAGGTTTAAACAAATTTTTTTAGGTCATGCGAGGACCGACGAGTCAGTTTAAGGTCATGAGGAGGACCGAAGGTTTAAACAAATTTTTTTAGGTCATGCGAGAACCGACGAGTCAGTTTAAGGTCATGAGGAGGACAGAAGGTTTAAAGAGACATTTTTAGGCATTTTTAGGTCATGAGGAGGACCAAAGGTTTAAAGAGGCATTTTTAGATCATGCGAGGACGGACGAGTCAGTTTAAGATATTGTGGAGAACCAGAGGTTAAAGAGGCAGTTTTAGGTCATGCGAGAATTGACAAGTTAGTTTAAGATCATGAGGAGGATCGAAGGTTTAAAGAGGCATATTTAGGTCATGCGAGGACTAACGAGTCAGTTTAAGGTCATGAGGATGACCGAAAGTAAGGTTTATTCTTCATAAACCTTAGAAAAGGGACCAAAACAAGAATTGTATAGCTTGAAGGCTTGGTGCTCAACAAAACATCTTGGTCGTTACTTTCAAAAGTGGTGGTCTGAATGTTTGATCCCTAGGTATGTTACGGCCTGGACATTAAAAGGTGAGGCTGTTAGAAACGTTTAAGATTTTTCACGGAAGTGGGAATGAAAAGTTGCGGCATGGGTTCGGATTTTGCGGCTGTGACTTAAAGAAGCAGATCTCGCAGCCACGAGATCGATAGCAGAACATGGGTCTGGGATAGTTCGAGAAAAAACACAATTGAAACTCTCTTCTTCTCATCTCTCTCACTCTTGCACTCTCGTCTCTCTCACTCCATTTCTCTTGTCTCTCTTTCTCTTGAAGGATGTTCATGTTAGCGTTCCTCCCTCTTCTATACATGGTGGTAGGTGGATTTGGGTTAATTGGTGACGACGCCAAAGGTGGTGGAGGTGGCGTTGCCGACGGTGGAGACAATGGAGACGGCGGTGGGGTTGGCGATGGAGGCGGTGCTGATGGTGGAGATGGTAGAGTGGCGACGGTTGGAGGCGGCGTTGAGGGCGAAGGTGGTAAGGAGGCCCTTCTCTTGGGTGGCATCCCGGGCATGCTGGAGCACTTTGACCTAACCACGTACATCCCGCTTCGTCACCGGTTAATGAGGCTCGAGATGAAGTGGTTCATCCTAGCCGATGTGGTGGATGAGCGCGAGCTTCTTCTTCAACGTTGCAAAGAGCACCTTTCGGCGGTGAACCTATCGGTAAGCCAAGAACTTTTTTTTTCTTACTTTGATATGAGAATCACATGTTCATGGGACGCATTAACCTTAAACATCACACCTGTTTGTATTAAACATAGGTTAGTTGAATCTCGAAACTTGGTTGACTTTGTTGTTTGTATATTGAATTTGAATTTGGATTGGAGATTGAATTTGAACATTAAATTGAATCGAATTGAAGATTAGGATCAAATTGAATATTGGACTTTGATTGAACCTTGAACTTGGATTAAAGTAAACTTTGGATTTGAATTGAGTTGAGTTGGTGAAATTGAATTGAAATTGGATTTGAAAATGGAACCAATTGGAATTGAGTTGGAATTGGATTTGAAAATGAAACCAATCGGAATTGAGTCGAAATTGATTGGTTAAAACAAATTTAAGCAAAATTTGGTTAAATTTGAATTTGAATTCGAAAAACAACCTTGTGATTTGAATAAAGTGAGGTTTTTGGTTTAGACAAGTTTTGGATATGAATCGACTTTGAAAACTAATTTTGGGATGGGATGGAAACCATATTGAGTTTTAAATTTAGGTTTTAAACGAGTTTGAACCGAATTAGCAACTAGGTTCGTTGAATATTTGAAGAAGTTGAACGTTGATTGAAAGTTGAGATTGAACTTGAAAATTGATGTCGAATTGGATTAGGTCGGTTGAATCTAAAATTTGGGCTTTGATGTTCTAGTTTTTACGTTGGGATAAGTTAAATTTGATTTGAAATGAATCGAACTAGATTTGAGCAGGGTCGAGTTTCGATTGAACTTGAAATTTGGAGTTGAATCCAAACATTTGAAATTGATTTGACTAAAGTCATGTGAATTGGATTTAGGTTTAAAGGTGGGAACAAGATTTTGAATTTTGAGTTTTGAAATGGGGCAAATTTAGTTCAACGAAATTTTGAATTTGAATTGAATTGAATCAGGTCACCGTCTTCTAAAAAAAAATGAAAACAAATTTTGGATTGGTTGAGAGTTGTATCTTTCTGAGAATTAGAATTGAAACTTGAATTTTGAATTAGATTTGCTTTTCCTGAATTTTGAATTGGAATTAGTATCCGTTTTGTGAATCCTGAAGTTAGAGAAATTTTATTTTGATCCACATGTTTTAGTTTGGAGAATTGGTTAAGAACCTGTTTTAGTTGTCTCGTTGCATGTTTTGATTTTGTTATTATTCACTGATTCGTTCGTTTTATCTTGTTTCAGGGGATGCCTCACATCCAGGGTCACGGTGGCTCTTCCAATGTCCTGGAATGGTACACGGCCCTTCCATAGCGTAGCCAGGACATCGTTGACAGGGCAGGATTTGGACGCTTCATCATCATGCTGAAGGGGACCAGCAACGACCGGATCCTGCTCACTGCACTAGTAGAGAGGTGGTGGGACACCACTAGCATCTTCCACATCCTGATTTTGAGGTGACGGTCACACCTCTGGACTTTGCTCTCGTCACTAGGATCTAGGTAGGCAGAGACTTGATTCCATTCAACCCCGACATTGGCCAGAGCGACGAGGCTCTCGTCTACTTCCTCGACCAGGTGCCCCCAGCCATCGACAAGGGGAGCATCAGATACACATGGCGTAGGAAAACCTTCAGACACTTCATCTACTCCAAGGCACGCCACTTTGAGTAGGTGGCTCGTGCATTTCTTCTCTACATGTTCGGGATAGCGCCGCTACCAGGACCTCAAACCAGAGCACAGGCGGGTACTGGCGCATCTGGGAGGTATACCTCCACTCTTCTTCTCCTGTTCTTATTCTTCCTTATCTGCATATCTCTTAAGCTGTATTAATGTTTTCCTTTTTTTGGTAGCTCGGGGCCTATGAGTTCTTGGGCATGCACTCGTCGGTGAATCTGTGTGAGGACCTTCTGGTGATCTCCTGGGTGTTTTGATGGTTGAGGAGATACCAGGGGGACGAAACCCGACGGGAATGACCAAGACGGTGATCGCTACTTCTTGAATGCAGTCACAACTGATCGGGTATGCTTCTTTTTCCTTTCTTGTATTCATTCCCATTCTTTCATACACACTACTTTTGACATGCTCTTTTGCCTTATAGGTTTCCTTCTGGGTTAGCATGGAGGAGCGAGCCGACAAGGATTTGATGCGGAGCCTGGAGGTTAGCCAGACCCGCGTCTTGCTTGAAGGGCCATTCTGCAGAGAGTGTAACCTTGGCGAGGGTGTGGTTCATCAGCCCTTGGAATACGATCACTTTCGTGTTTCGAGGGCACCTTTGGCTGGAATGCGTTAGACCGATACCCTTCGCACAACTGAGGTTATCCGCGCTATGGCAAGGTCCTCTTCCTGCTGCTGCCCCTGGTTCTGCTGGAGCAACCTATCCCGAGTTTTCCTAGATAGTGAACACATTTATGGATGGGAACCTCCATCAGATCAATGTGCTACGGCCGACAGCTTAGGAGCTACGCCTTCCTCCCGACATGGAGTGGTATAACATTCTTTTTTTCCTTTTTTGGTTTCCATACTACTTTTCATCTCTGCTGCTTACATTGCTTATCATATTGCTTGTCATACTACTTGTGTTGATGTATTTCTTTCTTGACAGCTTCCCCAAGAGTGGGGCGAGGAGTGTCTTCAGCTTATCATTGGTCTGAGGGTGTTGGTCCACTGCTGAGACAACGCCTTCTGGGCTTAGGGAATGCAGTGTCCTGTTGCTACCCGAGGTGCCCCTGTCATGGTACATGTTTCACTCTGCTCTATTTTACCTTTCTGTATTTTTTATACTATTCATATATACTTCCCTCTGATATGACCCTCTTTTCTTTTTTCAGCGCGACCGAGGTGGAGGCTTGAGGACTCGATGAGGTCGTGTGGCAGCAGCTGCACCTTCTGTGAGGGCTTCCGCTTCTACTTCTACTACTTCTTTATTCAAAGCTCAGACTCCCAACATTTCACAGACGATTAATAGTTCAGAAGAGGAGGAGGAGAGGATCGGGTCGACATCTGGAAAGTAGTCCCAGGAAGGTTACGTGGTCAGGAGGAAGAGGACCCGACGAGAGTGATGACCCTACCGCTGCCCAGCTGCTATTATTATTTCTTCTTTTCTCTTTTGTACACAGAGGTTTACATGCCTATTCATTACTTGGGCCAGCGTGCCCGCTGATATACATTATGATACACTTGTTCATACACATTACTTTTGATGGGTAGGGCCTTCGTGCCTTTGGTTTACTTTACACGTATCACAGATGCTTATAGTTTCTTTTATTTTTGTATGAAAAATATTTTTGATTGCTTGGATCATTATTATGCATGATATATGACTCATTAGTTGATATCTTGCCTTGTAAATTCGTTTTCATTTTACGAGTTGCTAACAGGTTCCTGACAAGGATTTGGGCATGTTTGACAAAGAAAAGACATGTTATCAAAATTTCTGCACAAAAAGTTGGGGCTGTTGTGGCGTCAGAACTTTGGAATTTTTGAAAAATATTCAAAAATATGAAAATTCAAAGAATGTTTGAAAAATCTTTTAACATCTTGAAAATCAAAATTTGAAAGCACATTTTTGTTTAAAATGGAGTCGCCACTTAGTTTTTGAGAAAAACTAAGAAAAAAATAAAAATGGTTACTGGTCTCTAAAACGTCAACCAGAAAAAGAAGGTTGGGGAGCTAAGGTACGAACCGAAAAATGTGTTAGGTACCCCGTTCGCCCAACCGTAAGGTTGGTTTCTACTAATCATCATTGGTTTTTTAATAAGATTTCTTAATTCCATGCAAATAAAGAAAGTGGAGGCAAAAGAGAGAATATCACAAATCAAATATAGAAAATATATAACATATGTACATAGAACACCGACTAAAACAAGTATCAAAAGAAAAATCTTAAGTTCTAGTAATTTCTAACTAAATAATATATGAAGCACTCCCATATACGATATTATTAAAACAACCTAAATTAACATGATTCAAAATAAAAGAACAAAGATATGCTAAAATTCTTTAAAACCAAATATGGTAAAAAAATGACATAAACTTTGCTAACTAATTTAAATATACTTTCAAATGAAATAAATAAAATATTCTCGAAAACTACCTTGCATGTTGTCAAATTGTATAAAAGTAACTAAAATAAAAAGGATAACAAGAGAACACATAAAGATTAAAGAAAAGAATTAAAAAAAAGATCTACAAAAGAAAGCTAAAATAAAAAAGGATTAGAAAATACTATTAAACTAATAAAAAAATCTAACTATTCTCATTTTATATTTTAAAAGAAACAAAAGAAAGTAAAAAGAAAAGAAAACAAAAGAGAAAAAAATTACACTTAAAGATGAAAATTAGTATAAAAGATTTTTTAAATAATTTTTGGGGTTAACAAAATAAAAGAAAAATAAAATAAGTACTATTAAAAGAAAATAAAGGTATAGAAAAAGAAAAAAAAATTAAAATTTATAAGAAAAATAAATACTAGCATTAAAAGAAAAGAAAAGATAAAATAAAATATTATAAGAAAATTTAAAGCTAATAATAAAAATAAAAAGAAAAAAAATAAATTGTTAGAAAAGAAAATTACACTAAAGAAAAAGAAAGGAAAAATAAAGCTAATAAAGGAAAATGAACATTAAACTAATATTACAAGAAAAAAAATAAAATAAAAAAAATAAATGTTAGAACATTAAACTAATACTAATAAAATAAAATGACATTAAATTAATATTACAAGAAAAGATAAAAAAATGGTACATTAGAAGGA
This sequence comes from Heliamphora exappendiculata, assembly GCA_034768845.1. NCBI lineage: Eukaryota > Viridiplantae > Streptophyta > Magnoliopsida > Ericales > Sarraceniaceae > Heliamphora > Heliamphora exappendiculata. The sequence goes on along the minus strand of JAOTRH010343748.1, from coordinate 51,896 downwards.
AAAATCTACATTATAAAAAGAAAAAAAGCAGGAAATTAAAGTACATTAAAAGAAAAAAGAAAAAAAAGAAAATGAAAAATAAAAGCTAGTGAAAGAACATTAACTATATAAAAAAGAAAATGAACATTAAACTAAAAAAAAAATAAGTATAACTATTTAATTGAAAGATACGAATGTAATATTGACAATTACATTCACATAATGTAAGTTTCTTGATTATAACAATTAACAATATTAATAAGTTGTAATTGTTAAAAATGTTATCCCTTATTGATGGAATAATAAAAAGTAGCAATGTGCTTAGTGTGGATGTGTAAATTAAGAAATTAATCAAAGCGACTAAATTACATGAAGCAAATTAAATAGTAAGCGCGGTTAACTATATAAACAAAAGAAATACGCGAATTGAATTTAAATTTAACCCGATTACTCTAAAAGAGACGGAATGGTGTTAGAAGAATCAAAGATCCAAATAAGGTACCTAGATTGCTAAGGAATTCTCAAGTCGGGGAATGATGCCAACGATCCAATCCTCAAGATCCAAGTTAGAGTGTCAAAGGTTCGGATCTCAGTACTTCGGTAGGGTTTCGGCGTCGGGGCTCGAAATTGCTCAGCGACTCGGCAGAGCTTCTCTCTAAACTTCTATCTAAAATTCTATCTGAAAATGTACCAGGGGGTACGGTATTTATAGATTTCTTCAATCAATGAGATGCTGCCACGTTTTGGGACACGTAAGGCCATTTGGAGTTTGCGGTCGCCAGGTTTAACACGGTGGTCACCATGTTTAAAAGAAGTTTCACAAGGTTCTAATGGCTATCGCCACAATGAGAGTTGGCGGTCGCCATGTTGGAGGTGGCGGTCGCCACTTTTGACTAGGGTTTCCAAGATATTCTATTGACAGCCGCCATATTAGGAATGACTTGCGCGACAAGTTATTTGTGGTTCAATAAAATTTCATTGGTTTGAAGGTTTTTGATGATTAGGTTCAAATGCCGAGCTTGGATTACTTTTCGAGGATCGAACTGAAGCATCATTCCACTGGTTTTCATCATCAGATTAACCTAAGATTGGGTGGGGTCAAATTAGGATGCCTACAGTTGCCCCTCTTTGATATAACTTGCATAGCAACACGTCATGCAAGTTATATCAAAGATCTAGAGACAACATTCATTTGACTGAGCTGTCAATCTTAGGCCGCAACCACACAAGCATGCATATGATGTTGGTCGTACTCGAATTTTCATCGAGCTGCCTACATACCCCCTTGCTGGGGATCAGACCAAAACGTAGTTCACAGGGCACAACGCAAGGATACGAAACATGACGCAGATGCTACAGATTGAACAAATCTTAGAGATTGAGTTAAGATCTAAAGGAAGCATAAACAAGCAAGTGAGAGATCGAGTAAAGATCTAAGAACTCGGCTGGTGATAAAATAATTAAAAGGCTCGAGTTAAGATTTAAGAAATTATCTTAACTGGAAAAACAATTGATCGGTCGAGTTAAGACCTCGCAATTTTGGGATAAAAACAGGATAAAAATAATTAAAAGCCAAGTTACGGCTTAAAATTAAACTTATTGGAAAGAAAGTCACGAATTAATAGGTCGAGTTAAGACCTAAAAATTCAGGACGGAAGAGGGATAAAAATAACTAAAAATCTAAGTTACGACTTAAAGTTAAATTTATCGGGAGAAAATATTAATTAATAGGTCGAGTCAAGACCCAAAAACTCGGGACAAGGTATGAGATAAAAATAATTAAAAGCCGAGTTAAGGCTTAAAACTATCTTTACCGGGAAAGATAACCATGAATTAATAGGTCGAGTCAAGACCTAAAAACTCGGATGCTTAGCGCACTAGGTCTTAGGGTCCCTAGTCTTCTACTAGGACGTGCAGGATTTGCCTGGTGCACCAGGGCTTAAGGTGTCTAGTCTTCTAGGGCTTGAGATATTTGCCTGGCGCACCAGGGCTTAGGGTGCCTAGTCTTATAGGGCTTGAGATATTTACCTAGCGTACCAGGGCTTAGGGTGCCTAGTTTTCTGGGGCTTGGGGCTCCTAGTCTTCTACTAGGACGTGCAAGATTTTTCTGGCAAACCAGAGCTTATGATGCCTAATTTTTAGGGCTTGAAAGATTTGCCTGGCTCACCAGGGCTTAGAGTGCCTAGTTTTCTAGGGCTTGAGAGATAAAATGCTTAGCACGCTAGGGCTTAGAACATAGGATGCCTAGCACATTAGGGCTTGGGAAACCTAAAACGCCTTTTATACTTAGGACCTAAACGCCTTATGGACAAGGGTTTAAAGAAAATCTAAGACACCTTCTAAACTTAAGTCCTAGACACCTTATGGATCAGGGTTTAAAGAAAGCCTAAGACACCTTCTGGATTTAGGACCTAGACACTTTATGGACTAGGGTTTGAAAAAAATCTAAGACACCTTCTGGACTTAGGACCTAGATACCTTATGGACTAGCGTTTGGAGAAAATCTAAGACACCTTCTGGACTTAAGACCTAGACACCTTATGGACTCGGGTTTGAAGAAAACCTAAAACACCTTCTCGACTTAGGACCTAGACACCTTATGGACTAAGATTTGAAGAAAACCTAAGACAGCTTTTGGAGTTAGAACCTAGATGCCTTATGGACTAGGGTTTGGATACAATCTAAGACACCTTATAGACTTAGGATCTAGACACTTTATGGACTAGGATTTGAAGAAAACCTAAGACACCTTATGGACTAGGGTTTGAAAAAAATCTAAGACACCTTCTAGACTTAGGACGTAGACACCTTATGGACTAGGGTTTGAAGAAAACCTAAGACACCTTCTGGACTTAGGATCTAGACACCTTATGGACTAGGGTTTGGAGAAAATTTAAGACACCTTATGGACTTAGGACCTAAACACCTTATGGACTAGGGTTTGAAGAAAACCTAAGACTCTAGACTTAGGACCTAGATACCTTATGGACTAGGGTTTGGAAAAAACCTAAGACACCTTCTGGACTAGGGTTTGAAGAAAACCTAAGATACCTTCTGGACCTAGGACCTAGATGCCTTATGGACTAGGGTTTGGAGAAAACCTAAGGATCGTCACTCACACACGAACGTAGGGTTAAAAAGATTTGCCTGGAGCACCAGGGCTCAGGGTGCCTAGTCTTCTAGGGCTTGAAAGATTTGCCTGGCTCACCAGGACTTAGGGAACCTGAGGGTCGTCTTACGAACCTAGGACCTAGATAATGCTTCGCATATGACTAGGATTTTAAAGAAGTTTGCCTGGCACACCAGGACTTGGATCAACAAACTATTGCTGAGGGCTGCTACACAGCTTTTAGGATCCAAGGGTTCATGTTTTATGTTTTGGTTCTTAAGAGTTATGCCCCACTGTAGATGAGTTCACCGTTATTCTTAATTTCGTCCCACAAGAGTTCATGCTAATACCTTCCATGTTCATCATGCATCCTGGTGGTTTGACTGGCCAAGAGGTTTCTTTCTTCATCCATGGAGATTCACTGGACATAAACTATGCCCTATCGGTGCCCTTTTAGCTTCTAATTGCGGTGCCGTTATGTTATGTGCATCTGTCTGCTTACCCGGTACCTTCTAATTACTTGTGACGGTTGAGTTAGCACTATTCTAATAGACATTGCAGAGCAAATAAGGGCAGGGAATGACTCTGTGCCCCTAGTTTTGGCCTAGACCTTGATGCTATCCACGTCTTTTGCTGGTTGTCCTATGCTTCTCCAAGTAAAAGTCAAATCTCTCTTTTTCTCCGCTCTTTTCTCTTTTTGCTAATTTCTCTCGATTTGTACCACTCTTCTCTTCTTTTGCTGATTTCTCTTGAATTTTACCGCTCTTCTCTCCCATTTTTTTTCTATTTCTCTTTATTTTTTCAAACATCTCTCATTTTGCTGATTTTTCTCGATTCTTACCTCTTCTCTCTTTTCAAATCTGGCTGATAGAGAAGGTAAATCTTCTGTAAAAATCGAATTTGAATAGGCACAACGATGTTGCCTTTGCCTATAGTCCTTTTTACCCGATATGCACTATCGAGGCGGCTTGGAGATAGTATCTTTCTTTGCTGACGGGAAAAGACATCACTTGGCAATGCTCCTGATGGCAGATCCCTTTTATGACTTTTACTACTATGGACCATCCAGATGTCTTGCTTATTGGTCTACGGCTGTCCACATTCTATTAACCACACCGGATCATGAGGCAGTTTGTTCAAGGTCAGATCATATTTTACGCCGTATGGGGTCATATTAATTCATCTTTCCTTTAGGCCCCGTTTCTGGCGCGGTATCTGGAGGCTTGACCATCTCATTCACTAATGGAGATGCAGGAGCAATTCCACATTGAGCTCTCCGAAGAGTACAAGGCGTGGTTGGTTTAGAAAAAAAAGAGTAGAAACAAAGAAGATGGAGAAGAACAAGTAACAAAGAGAAGGAAAATCTGAGAGATCTATTTTGCTTTTAGAATTTTGTAGCTTCCTTCTTTATTTAGAGTTTGAAACTTGGGTGGCCGTCCTTTATTTTCAAAACCTTGTGATTGTAGTCGAAGTAATGAAAATCTCACGTTTATATGAAAAAGGTTCCCAATTATTTAAAATTTTGTGATTCTTGCAATTAAATAACCTTATTATCAAAACTCAAAGATAAATTTTCATTGATCATTACTCAAATTCAAAGATAGCTAAAACAAAGAAGGTGGTCAGACTTCTTAAAAGAAGCTGCCTACGTATCCCAAAAAGTGGAATCAGCTCGTAACATAGTTCGAGCTCGATTTACTCACGGGTATTAGCACTCTCCTTTTGTGATGCCCTAACTTTTGTCAAGGTCACCCTTTTGTGTTTTCGGCCTTGTGGGCTGCACTAACTTTTTCTTGGGTCGCCTCTTCAGTTTTTAACCCAGCGAGCTTTTATCTTATTTTATTTTTCTCTCAAGGATAGTATTTTTTGAGTTGGTTCAAGTTGATTGGAGTGGAGAACATGTTACCATCCAGATCCATGATAATTATAGCACCACCAGTCATAATAGTCTTGATCAGATACGGCCCAGCTCAATTTGGCTTGAACTTTTCTCTTGGATAAAAAATATGAGCCTTGTTTTTCGTAAGAATCACCTTCTCTCAGGTCTCGGGCACGCTTTGGCTATCTTCTTTTGATACCCTTGTACGTGGAACAGAATTTATAGTCTTCTTTCATCGAATAAGAGGAGTTCTTCCATCTGATTCCTCTGCCATTCTTCTGCGAGTTGAGCCACATCTTATACTTCTTGATCCTTTTAAAAAAAATTTGCAGCACTATGATATGGCCGTCTTGATCTTTTGAACTTCACAATCATATCGTTTACATACACTTTGACTTCCTTGTATATCATTTTATGCAACAAGGTATTGGCAGCCCTTTGGTAGGTCGTCCATGCATTCTTCAAATCAAATGGTGTCACATGGTAGTAGCAGGTGCTCCATGGTGTAATGAGTGCCATTTTTTCCCTGTCTTCAGGGTCCATTAAGATCTGATTGTACCCAAAGAAGCTATCCACAAATGATAAAAGAGTGTGTCCTGTTGTGCTATCTACCAATATGTCAATGTGCGGTAATAGAAAGTCATCCTTCGGACTAGCCTTGTTGAGATTCTAAAAATGTACATAGACTTTGATGCATCCATCCTTCTTCAAGACAGGTACAATGCTGGCCACCTAATTCGGATACTTGGTTATCATAAAAAATCCAGCGTTGATATGCTTAGTGACTTATTCTTTAATCTTCAGAGCCGATTCTGGCCGTTTCCTTCTCGATTTCTATTTGACCGGTATGGCATAGGGATACAAAAGAATAGTGTTGGATAATATCGGGATCAATTCTGAGCATATGCTTGTATGATCATGCAAAATGTCTTTAAATTTTTTTAACAAAGTTATTAATTGTTCACGTTCAACTAAAAATAAAAAAGAACCAATTTGGACAATTTATGGGTTAATTTCATTATCCAGATTTATTGACAAAGTTTCTTCAATTATTGGTTAGGCACGCATTTTTTCTTCTCTTTTAAAATTTTTAATTCTTTAGGGACATCCCCTTTGAATTCAAAATCATCAGAGAGAATATAAAATAAAAGAAGCAAAGCAGAATAATCAAAATCTTCGTTTATTTCATTGATATCAAAGAGAGTAGAGATTACAAAATCAAAAGTAAAGGAAGAGGGTGCACAAACAGACGTGCTCTCTAACTCAACTGATTTGAATAAAGAGAAAACATATAGGACTCTGACTTGACTCGAGACTCGAATCATGCAAATTGTAAGAATTTAAAAATTAGCTATGAAATTCGGTGTAGATGGAGGTGGAATGACCTTATTGTCAATGAGATCCTGAATGTCATGACAGAGTTTCAGATAGTTATCAGTTGGGTGTTCGTGGCTCTGATGGTATGAGTAATCATAGGTGGGATCGTAGCGTAGCGGTAAAGGGTTAGGAGGCGGCATTGGATTAAGAAGCTTTATCAGCCCTTTCTCGACAAGTCGATTCATGGCCGTGGTCAGAGAAATATTAAGGGGAGTGAAAACTCTCCTCGACTTTTTCAATTGAGACGATTGGTTGTTTATGGGTGGAGGTAATGAAGGTGAATAATTCGGTCAATCTGATTGGGGGTTTAGCAAATTCACCTCATTAGAGCAAGATGCAGGGTTAGTGGATGGGTAAGGTCTTCTCAGCTTTTTGTTCGGCTCGATCTCCTCGATATCGCCAAACTGGATTGCATCTTCTATCTGAACCCCAACATCAAATAGCTGCTCAAATGTGGAGAGCGGCTGTGTTATCAGATAATGTTTTAGGGGGAATTGCAGATTCTTGACTAAAATTCTCACCTGTTCATTTTCTGTTGGTCAGTTTGTCATTTTAGCTGTCTTTGCTCTTCACCTGGTCAAAAAGTCCACAAATGACTCTATGCTTTCTTGACGAGTGGTTTTCAGCTCCCGAGTGGTTACATCTACCTAGACATTATAGCTATACTAATTGACAAATGCGGTAGCTATGTCTTCCCAGGTTCTGGTCTTTACTACATCGAGGGAGATGAACCATTTCTAGGCTTCCCTAGAAAGAGATAGTTGAAAGAGCTGGGCCTTTAGCTGATTATCAATTTTCATTGGCGACAAAGTACCAACATACATTCGGAGATGAATTCTGGAGTCTTCAGTTCCGTCAAATTTTTTCATGTCAGGCATTTTAAAGTTATCCGGGAGCTTGGCATCTAGAAACATGCAGAGTCCCCCTACATCAAGTATATATTCCTCGACTCCCTTGGCCTTTCTAAGGACCTTCTCCATTAGATCGATTTTCTCAGCCAATGCAGATTCTCTGAACTGTGTAGTGTTCTCTTCTTCTACCACCATCGGACAGGAAACCCGAGGCGGCACAACAACTTGTGATGCCTCATGTCCTTGGTTATCGTGCCAAAAGTCTTTGATATTCTCATTTGTATCCTCTAGCTGTCCATTCACAATGGGTATACAGGCCTGAATTGTTCGGGTCTGCACCTGACATTGGTTTTGAGATTAGGTCTGCTGCTCCACAGCTCTCTGTATCTCAGTAATAGTTCTCATCAGAGCTGTCAAGTTAACTTTGTTCTCTACTATTTTTGATGACTTAGCTGGCTGTTTAGATATTCTATAGAGTCTACCTAACCCTGATCTTGCCCAGATGCGTGTCGACTGTAATCTTCCTGGCCCAATGATCTAGACCCAAAGAAAACCTAGATTGTTGGATGCAAAATAACCAGCATCAAAACACTTCAAAGACAAAAATTCTGATGACAGATAGAAAACATCCCAGATTCCCAAAATAGCAAACCATAGGCACATAATCACTGAAGCTGAAACAATCCCCCTGCTGGGCTCATACTAGCAGCGTAACAACAGGACGACCTGAAAAATAGAATGATGGCTAAAAAGGGGATCGATTAAACTTTAGAGGGAAGGTTTATCTAAACGGGGAAACGAGCAGCACTCCAGCAAGAAGGTAGTTCTAACCCTCCCAAGAGACTGGTTCGGACAGCATAACGGTAGGACAGCTAGACTAGCTCACGCGGGTATAGAAAAGGTTTGAAGGAATCAAGCCTAAACAAAAGCGGAGGTATAAAACTAGCAACCCAAGAAGAGTTTGAAAGAGAGAGAAACTATCCTAGAGGTTTCAAAACAATGGACGAGCATGACCCTGAGAAGAGAACTACGGCATAAAAACCAAATAGGGTGAAGAACAGAACCCTGGAAAGAACTTAGAGACGAAAGGTTAACCTAATCGAAGGATAATAGAAAACATGGACCGAACCCAAAAAAGGAACTAGCTTAAGACCAAACAAACAATCTCAACAATACGCAATCAAAACATACAATTAAGAAAACATATAATCCTACTAGGGTTAGCAGCACCTAATGGGGGGTTTTAAGCTACTATATGCAAAATGCCGATTTTGATTAATCGAATAGGGTACCTTCTGAATAGAGCCGGGTATATACCCCCATGCCTGGAGTGGCGCAGGACATGGTCAAACAGTACGCTCGAACTCTTTTACTATACCTATGATAGCGTACAGTCAGTAAGGGATGCCAATCTTCCCAACAATCCTTGAAATGGATGAACGTTCATGGCATCAGGTTGACCAGGCAGGGGGGTTTGAAAAATAATGCACATTCATGCGAAAATACAAATGAGAAATATATATTAAGAACCAATGATATTTTTAAGTCTAGCTCTCTTATTTGATTTTGTAAATCAATGCCTAGCGGAGTCGCCAGAAAATACTGTGGCGTCGGGATTTTGAGATTTTTGAAAAATATTCAAAAATATGGGAATTCAAATGATGTTTGAAAAATCTTTTAAAACTTTTAAAATGAAAATTTAAAAACTCCTTTTTGTTGAAAATGGAGTCGGCACATAGTTTTTGAGAAAAACAAAGAAAAACAAAAATAGATACTGATATCTAAAACGTTAACCAGAGAAAGAGGGTTCGGGGCTAAGGTACGAATCAGGAAATGTGTTAGGCACTCCGTTCGCCCAACCGTAAGGTTGGCCTTTACTAATCATCATTGGTTCTTTAATAAGATTTCTCAAATGCATGCAAATAAAGAAAGTTGAGGTAAAAAGAGAACATCCAAAATCAAATCTAGAAAATACATAACATATGTACATAGAATACCAAATAAAACAAGTATCAAAAGAAAAATATTAAGTACTACAGCATGTAATTTCTAGTTAAAAGATATATGGAGCACTCCCACATATGATATTATTAAAACAATCTAAACTAACATGATTCAAAATAAAAGAACAAAGATATGCCAAAAGTCTTTAAAACTAAATATGCTAAAAATGGGCATAAACTTTGCTAACTAATTTAAGCATACTTTCAAATGAAATAAACAAAATATTCTCTAAAACTACCATGCATGTTGTTAAATTGTATAAAAGTAACTAAAATAAAAAAGAATGACAAGAGAACAACTAAAGATTAAAGGAAAAGAAAATAAAGAAAAGGTCTACCAAAGAGAGCTAAAATAAAAAAAGGGTTAGGAAATGCTATTAAACTAATAAAAAGAAAATCTAAGCATTCTCGTTTTATATTTTAAAAGAAACAAAAGAAAGTAAAAGGAAAAAAAACAACAGATAAGAAATTTACACTTAAAGATGAAAATTAGTATAAAAGAATTTTTATGATTTTTGGGGTTAACAAAATAAATAAAATAAAATAAGTACTATGAAAAAAAAATAAAGCTACAGAAGACAAAAATGGAGATTTATAAGAAAAATAAATACTAACATTAAAAGAAAAGAAAAGAGAAAATAAAATATTATAAGAAAATTTAAAACTAATAATAAAAATGAAAAGAAAAACAAATAAAATGCTAGAAAAAAAAATTAAACTAAAGCAAAAGAAAAGAAAAATAAAGCTAATAAAAGAAAAGGAACATTAAACTAATATTACAATAAAAAAAAGAAAAAGAAAATAAATGTTATAACATTAAATAATACTAATAAAATAAAATGATATTAAATTAATATTACAAGAAAAGAAAAAAAATGGTACATTGAAAGAAAAAATTTACATTATAAAAAGAAAAGAAAAATAAATAAAACATTATGAGAAAATTAAAGTACATCAAAAAAACGAAAAAAAAAGGAAATGAAAAATAAAAGCAGTGAAGGAACATTAACTATATAAAAAAGAAAAAGAATATTAAACTAAAAAAAAAATAAACGCAACTATTTAATTAGAAGATATGAATGTAATATTAACAATTACATTCACATAATGTAAGTGGCTTATAATAACAATTAACAACATTAACAAGTTGTACTTGTCAAAAATGTTAGCATTAATTGATGGAATAATGAAAAATAGCAATGTGCTTAGTGTAAATGTGTAAACTAAGAATTAATCAAAACGACTAAATTACATGAAGTAAATTAAATAATAAATGATGTTAACTATATAAATAAAATAAATACGCAAATTGAATTTAAGTTTAACCCGATCACGCCAAAAGAGATGAAATTGAGTTAGAAGGATCGGGAATCCAAATAAGGTACCTAGATTGCTAAGGAATTCTCAAGCGGGGGAATAATGCCTACGATCTAATCCTCAAGATCCAAGTTAGGGTGTCAATGGTTCGGCTCTCGGTACTTTGGCAGGGTTTCAGCGTCGGGGCTCGAAATTGCTCGGCGACTTGGCAGAGCTTCTCTCTCTAAACTTCTCTCTAAAATTCTGTCTTGAAAACGTACCAGGGGGTGCGGTATTTATAAATTTCTTCAACCAATAAGATATTGCCATGTTTTGGGACACGTTAGGCCATTTGGAGTTAGCGGTCGCCAAGTTTAACATAGTGGTCGCCATGTTTAAAAGAAGTTCCACAAGATTCTAATGGCAGTCGCCACAATCGGAGTTAGGGATTGCCATGTTGGAGGCGGCGGTTGCCACTTTTGGCTAGGGTTTTCAAGAGGTTCTATTAACGGTCGCCACAATAAACATGGAGGTCGCCATATTGGGAATGAATTACGCGACAAGTTATTGGTGGTTCGACAAAATTTCATTGCTTTGAAGCTTTTTGATGATTGGGTTCAAATGCCGAGCTTGGATGACTTTCCTAGTATCGAACTGAAGCACCATTCCACCAGATTTTGTCATCGGATTCACCTAATATTGGGCGGGGTCAAATTGGGGTGTCTACAGCCGTGAGGAATGATCTCGCAGTGGTGGTTTTCAAAAGTGGTAGCCTGAACAAACGTGTGACGAAGTTTGCAGCCTGGTGGTTTGGAGGTCGCGGCCGTGAACTCTAATGGCGGCCGTGACATTTGGAGATAATAGCCGTGAGAAAAAAGTGGCGGTCGTAACTAAGCCCTTATCTGATTACACCTAAATGAAGATTACGTGTTAATTACTAATAAAACAATAAAAGATATTACTTAAAAGGGAATTAGAGTAATACCAAAACTTTTTATGAATTTCATGCTAATGATCGACATAATATAAAAGAAAAGCTATTAAAACAAAAATAAACTATGAAAGTTACAACTACTACATAGAAATGTAATAGTTACTACTTAACTAGAACATGTTAAGATACGGACGAAATACTAACAAGGGATAATTACACTTACCTCCCATGAGATTTAAGCTTATTATAGGGACTTCCTCTGTGGTCTCTGAAATTAGACTAACCTCCCATGAGATTTAATTTTTAACATCAATTGCACCCAATTGTTAAAATTTTTGTTGAAATTTAACGAAAATCGCCCCTCTCACCCCAAAACCACCATTTTCACCCCAAACCATATTTCAAATCACATTTCCCCCCAAAACCACCATTTCCACCCCAAAATCACCCTTCCGTTGAAATTTGGAGTGGGAAGGGTGGTTTTGGGGTGGGAGGGGCGATTTTCGTTAAATTTTAACGAAAATTTTAACAGTTCGGTGCAATTGATATTAAAAATTAAATCTCATGGGAGGTTAGTCTAATTTTAGAGACCATAGAGAAGGTCCCTGTAATAAGCTTAAACCTCAGAGGAGGTAAGTGTAATTATCCCTATTAACAATTATTACCAGATGAATGTAAGTGCACCAAATGTGACAATCACGACATTGTAAATTATAATTGCCGGATATGTTGGCACTATTTTGATAAACTATAAAGTAACAGCATTCTAAGTGCGGGTGTGTAATGTGAACAAGGTAAACTAAGATTTGCTTTGATTCAAGAATCTATCTAATTAAATTAAATTAAATTAAACTAAACAGGCTTATCCAAACTAAATACTCACAATTTAATCAAATAAAACAATGCAAAATACCTGGATCACAAGTGAATCCTCAAGTTGGAGAATAGTGATCAAAAGTCCAATCCTTGGACAATGCTCTAATCTCAATGCAGAGGTAAGTTGAGAACTCAACGGGGTACGAGTATCGGTGATTGTCCTCTATTGGTAGTCCAGTAGAGTGTCAATATCAGAATTCCCCCGCCTTTCAACCCATCAGAATGTCGACATCAGAATTGTCCTCGTAAAATCGTACTAGAGGTACGGTATTTATAGAGTTCATCAACCAATGGGGTGCTGGCACTTTTTGGGACACGTCAGGCCATTTGGAGTTGGCAGTTGCCATGTATGGAGTGGGCAGTCACCACAAAAATAAAGTCTTCAGGTGGTCTTATGGCGGTCACAACAATAAAGTTGGTGACCCCATTGTTCGAATATGGCGGTTGCCACTTTGGTTAGGGTTTCCAAAAGTTTCTTATGCAGGTTGCCACAATCAAAGTTGGTGGTCCCACAGTTTAAAGTTGGCGGTCCCACAGTTTAAAGTTGGCGGTCCAAGGTGATTTCACTGGTTTGAGAGTTTTGATCAGTGGGTTCAAATCACTGAGCTTGGATCACCTCTCGAGGATTGTTTAGAAGCACCATTATACTTGCTTTCATCATCGGATTCACCGGGATCAACCTAAGATTGGCGGGGTCAAATTAGGGTGTCTACGGTAGGTTGAATGATGCTTGCACATCAAGAACATAGAATTCCACCTCGCTTTCCAGCGGTCCCATTGTCATGGCAAAAGTCACTATCCTAGAACATCCATTTGCGTGTTGTTGTATGCTCGCACTTTTCACGGCTTGTCTTGAAATCCTGTCTCTTTAATCCCAAGAAGTAAGCAATTCGTAGTGGGCACACATTTACCGCAGAACCGTTGTCGACCAAAACGACTGACACCCATTTCCCCAAACACTTGACAGTTAAATACAGCGGTTTGTTGTGAGATGGTCCTTTTACCGGGAAGTCCTTGCCACTGAAGGCAATTACATTGGGCAACATTTCTTGTATCAACATTCCAACTAACTGATCGGGAGAGACGTCGATCAGACTGTCTATATTGTTGAGAGCTTTCAATATTGTCTACCGGTGCTTATGGGAAGCTACGAGCAACCCCCAAATGCTCACATTCACTTGTGTCTTCCTGAGCTACTTTAGAACCACGTCTTCTTCTCTGTTGTTTTGTTTCTCCCCTTGTTTTCCCGATTCTTCTTGACCCCTATTCGGTTGCCCCTTCTCTAACTGGGCGGGCTTAAAATGCCTCCCACTTCTTGTCAGATTGCTTTGCTTGTTCTTTGAGGCTCCCATAGGCCTTTAAATTGATCGATCACTTCTCTTACTTCAGCCACTAGGTATCCTTCTCCCTGGAAGTTCCAAAAATCATCGACGCTCGTCTTTCTCTAACTGTCATCTTCTCTAACTCCTCCAACTCCCAGAGATTCTCTTCAATTCCCATCACGTTTTGTGCAAACCAATGTGATTCTTCATTGATACCGATCTCTAGCTCAAATAGCTTTGGTAGTGATCAATATCCCATCAAAAGGATCTTCGTAATCATATGATAGGGAAGGAACCCAAGGTTTCCACAGGTCCCCATGATCGTACGGTTCTTCCACAATTGGACGCCATCCTAGCATATCCTTTCCTTCGTCATACTCTATGTCCATAAATTCTTGTTCCACTTCTTTCAATTCCCACAGATCGCTCTCTTCTAGGTATACGATTTCTTTTATGTCGAGAGAGCATAAAACTACCCTTCGGGTGGAGGAGTTCTCAGCTTCAGCTCATGAAGAGGAACGATATACACCAAGGGATCAAACATAGGACCCACGGTTCCCAAAATATTCACCTAGGGTAAATTCTTCTCTTTTTCTTCTTATTCTTTGTTCTTTTCGATTTCCTTACTAGCTGGTGACTTCCTTTTCTGTCCACTCTCGTTGTTGCCAACTTTATTTTTCTCTAATGACTCTCCTATTTTTGACACTTTTTCTCCGTCTCTTCAACTCTAGAGCTTGGTTCGGCTTCTTCATACTAGGCTGCTCCTCCATGCCACGCTGCATCGTTGCTTAGGATGGTCTAAATATGCCATTTGATGTCTATTCTGGCTTTCTCCAGGTCATCCAATGCCTTAAGGCATGCCAAATCCTCCCATAAATGTTTGATTTCTTCGTCTTCTTCATCATCACTGTCGGAAGGGGGAGACCTTCTTCCTCATGAATGATAAAGATCGAGAAGTCATCAAAACCATCATCTACCAATTCCGCAATAAGATTGTTGATCAACAACACATCTCAGCCAGATGAAAAATCTGCAACGAGCTTTGGTTCCATCACAGGGACTATGAATTTTGTGGGATTAAAATATTCTATCCTTCCTTCAATAACATTCATATTCTGCTAAACTGCGTGATTCGACATTGGATTGGTGGTCACATTAGGCTTCTTAACGGTAGTAGGTGGGAGAATCACCTCGTTATCTATTAAATCTTGGATCTCATGCCAAAGTGTCATGCAGTTGTTGGTTAGATGACCATTCCCCTAATAGAAGGCAGAGTACTGGGTTGGATTGTATCGGGGTGGCAAAGAATTCAGCGGCGGGTGTGGCGCCAGGATTTTGAGTTTGTTTCAAAACGAAAATAGAGAATTAAAGAGTTATTTTAAAAATCTTTTAACACTTTGAAAACCAAAATATCTTGAAAACCTTTTCTATGAAAAAAATAGAATCGCCACTTAGTTTTTGAGAAAAATCAAGAAAAACAAAAATGAGCAACTGATCTTTAAAACGTTTAACCAGAGAAAACAAGGGTTCGGAGGTAAGGTATGAATCGGGAAAGGTGCTAGGGACCCCATTCGCCCAACTATGAGGTTGGCCTCTACTAATCATTATTAGTTATTTAATTAGATTTTTTTCAAATGCATGCAAATACAGAAAAATAAGGATAAAAAGAGAACATCTAAAATTAAATAATGAAAATACATAGCATAGATATATAGAATTCCAAACGAAGAATAAAAAAAATCATAGATCCTGAGGCATGCAAATTCTAGCTAAATGATACATGAAATAAACCGCATGCAATATACAAAATATGAAATTATTTTGGTGAAATTAATAAATCATAATCATATCAAAATTAAATTAAGCATAACATGGATTTAAACAAAAGAGAAATAAACCTAAGGAGTTCTATGCTTTAAACATGCTGATTTGTTCTTTAAACTGCATATTGGTAATTAATCAGAACAGTATATAAGCAAAAATAGGCTTCTAGAACTGGCTTAAACTTATTGAAAATAAACAGAGATAGCGACCATAACAGACAGATGTTATGGTTGTAAGCACAGAAAGCCAAAAGGTTACGGTTGTGAAGAGCAGAATCACACCCGCAAACATGTCAATGCATATTTGTTACGACAGCAAGAAATGGACATTGCGGCCGCAAGGAATGTTAGCACTTTTTACTGAACAGTGTACTAGGGTGCTAGCGTACAATATAAGCAGAGCATAATTAAGACTATTTTAATTAAACTAATGTGAAAGTTAACCAAATTATTAAAAATTAAACATACTCTTGATTCAATAACTCAAAATTAATAGTCAAAGTAACTAAATCTAGTGATATCAAAATTAAAGAACAATCATGCTTACGGTCCTAGTAATCAAAACTGTCAATTAAACATGTTAATATTAAATCCAGTGATGACAGCACTAAAGAAAAAGCATGCAATTTAGCAATCGAAATTCAGAATCAAAACCCGACCTCCCCACAGGGATAAAAAGTGTGAGGAGAGAAATGTTGGAGTTCCAACAGAATACCTGATACACGACTATCCAAATGAATCCACAAGTCTTGGAATGCTGAATCACCGGCTCAATCCTCGTGAAGTAATCCAATATCAATATCCCAATTAAGCATGAGCAGTAATATGAATCGGGGTGTGAGTTGGGAATGCGGCAAAGTACCGGCGTACTTAGAATAGCACTCGATAAAGCAACAGTATATCAACGTCAGCCAAAAGGTCCCTTCAAATTGTGCCAAAGGTTCGTTTATATAGAACATGCCGGCCAATGAGGTGCTGCCATGTTTGATGGTCAGATTGGGCTCAATAAGTGTACGGTCGCCACCTTCAAAGGCTACGATCGTGAGGATACATGTTGTGACCATAACAAATGTTAGGATTTCCAAGAGATTCATATTGCGGTTGAAACAATCAACAGAACGATCGCGAGGTTCCAAGTTTGTGTGTGAATTACTTGGGCCAATGAACAACTAGGTCGCAAGATTTGAAGGTTGCGGCCTCAAGCTTGTGAGAGTTTTGATCATTTGGTTTGAATACTGAATTTGGATTGCTTCTCGGTGATCGTGCAGAGACATCATTCCACTTGATTTTTATCATCGGACTCACTTAGATAAGCTTAAAATTCAGCGGGGTCAAATTGGGGTGTCTACAGCGGGGTCCGCTCCAAAGGCTTTAGAAGACCCCTCTCAATCAAACGGCTTAAAATAGAAGTCAATAGGACGGTGAGCTGGGTGAAGGTTCTTTTTTGGTTATGGGGTTGGTTTTGGGTAGCTGGCTAGATAGATGGATTAGCATGGCTCGGATTTGGGTTCAGTAAGTTCACCTCATAGCTTCAGTTCATAGAATTGGTGACTTTGTTCAGGTTGTTGACATAAAGCTTCCTGGCCGTTCTTTGGCTCGATTCTCCTTTCTCGATATCCCCAGGCTATAATGCATTCTCTATATGTATCCCAGCATCGAAGACCTGCGCAAGCGTCATCAAAGGCTGTCTAATCAAATATTTTCAAAAATGTGGCTGTAAATTCTTCACCACCATTCTTACTTGCTCCTTCTCAGTGGGCCAATTTGTTATCTTAGCTTCCTTGGTCCTCAATAGTGTCAGAAACTAGACAAAAGACTCCCTAGCCTCCTGCCTAATAGTCTCGAGTTTTCGAGTTGTGACATCGAGATGGATGTTGTAATTGTATTGGTTAACAAACGCAATAGCTATATCTTTCCAGGTTTTCGTCTTCATAGCATCTAGTGATAGAAACCACTTTTGGGCAACTCCCGACAAAGACCGCTGAAAAGCTAGGCCTTTAACTGATCACTAATCCCCATTGGGGACAAGGTCCCTACGTACATCCTTAAATGGATCCTCAGGTCTCCAGTTCTATCAAATTTTTCCATATCGGGTATCTTGAACTTCTCAAGAAGTTTAGCATCGGGGAACAAACAGAGCCCCTCCACATCTAACATGTAGTGTTCGACCCCTTGGGCCTTCCTCAAAATCTTCTCCAGCTTGTTGACCTTATCAGACAAGATCAACTCTTTGATGGCTAGAATTTTTGGGATTCCCGATTGTATAGGTGGCACCGCCACTGATTGGGCTCCATCTGGTCCCACATTATCATCCAAGATATTGTCTCCTACTTCATCTTCCTGGTCATTCGAGAGAATTATGATGGGATCCGTAACCCAGGTTTACAAGGCTTGGATCTGCACTTGGCACTGAGTTTGGATTCTGGCTTGGTTGGTCATGACAATGTTAACCCCCTCAACTGTTCGATGTAATTCCAAGATTTCCCTCATTATTTCTGCCATGGTTAATTCCTAGTCTACCATCAGTAACTTCAACTGCTCTTCACGTTTGAGTCTTTTCCTCGGAGATCGGGTCAAAGTGCATATAGGTTCTTCTCTACATGGAACTTTTATCCCAAGCCTCTGAACTTAAAGGGACTCGTGTCAACCAAAGAACTCAACAGCTGGGGTCTAAACTCAAAACAACTCACGTTCGGTGGCAGAATGGGTAAACGAAAACTAAACCTAAAATAGGGTGCTAACTATACAAACAAAAGCATCCATAAAAGAAAAATTGCATAATTCTAAAGATTTATTGATCCTAAAGGAAGGGGTCTAAGAAGCTATATGCAACATGAGAATGCTGGTAGGTCTGTACTCAGTATACCTTCTGAATAGAGTCAAGAATATACCTCCGAATGTCAGGAATAGTGCAAGACGTGGTCAAACGGTACGCAATAATTCTTTTTACCACATTTATGGGAGCAAGTGGCCAGAAAGCTTACTGGCTTTCCGACATAACCTTAAGACAATAAACTGATTGAGGTATCGGGTAGGCAGAGCGGAGGTTTGATAATCAATTACACAAATATGTACAATGCAAATTCAAATACCAATGAAAATTTTATAACAAGAACCATCGACGTTTCAAGTTAAGCCCTCTTAAGATTTTTTTTAAAAACCAGCCCTTAGTGGAGTCGCCAAAAAAACTGCAAGCATTTTCGGGAGGACGGTGCGCGAAATATCTATTATTTTTAGAAAATTGATCCTTTCTTTTTTAAAACAAGAAAATCCAAGAGATCCAAGCATATTTTTAAGAAAAATAGAGTCGCCACTTAATTTTTGAGAAAAATCAAGAAAAACAAAAAGAATACCACAGGTCATTTTTTTACGTAAACAGAGGAAAAGAGGGTTCAGGGACTAAGGTACGAAAAATAAAAGTGTTAGGCACCCTTTTTGCTCAAATACAAGGTTGGCCTCTACTTTGTCAATGTTGGTTCTTATTTTAAATTTTTGAAGTTAATATATACAGTATAGAAGGTTAAAGTGAGTTCATACAACAGTAAACAAAGAAGAAAAACCCTAACTACCATCCTAGGGGTCATACGATTTGGTTATCATTTCTAAACATGCTACACGTATCGTTTGAAGAAAGTAAAGCGAAAAACATGCAATAAAAAGTTAAATAAAACAAGAAAAAGCTTAAGGGTCATGCAATGCAGTTTTTGTCTCTAACATGCTATATACTTGTACAGAAAGGACAGAAGAAATTCGAACACTATTTTTAGGCTACTAGATATACATAAACTCACGGCCATTGCAACTAATGTTGCGGCCATAATAAAATAAGTCACAAAACATGTGGCCATGACAAACTAATGGTAACCGCAAGTAAATGAGATGCCAAAAGTCACGGCCGTGACAACCAAAGTTGCGGCCAGGATATTTTTGGGGTCAAAAGGGGTGGCCAACATGTAAGGTCCAAAGGGGACTCAAATGGAATAGACACATAGAGCAGAGGCCACAGCCAACTTCATCAATGCTGGATCTACTATTTATTACTCCAACACCAACATAAGTCTTAAAATAGAATGTATAAAATAATTTTTTTAAAAAGATAACAAAAGGCTTTAAATATAGTTTTCATGCTATTGGTATCACACAAAGCTCACAACCGTAGCAACAGAATATTGTAGTCGTGACAAAAATAAAAAAGAAAGGTAGCCGCCAAAAGTAAATAAATAGCGGCCGTAATAATATGGTCAAAATATCTCACGACCCTGACAACCAAGGGTCGCGGGCGTTAGGTTTTTGAAATCACATAGGCATTTTTATGTGTCCATTGTGCCAATGAATACGAAAATTGATTGAAATATGCTATTCTACGCATTATAGAGAGTTATAGACATGTTGTTTTTAATGATAGCTCACATGAACATGCTTGATAAAAACAAAAATAACGAATGAAAACCTTAACCGTGACACCCTTGGGAGAGAGAAGATGAGGGTTTAAAGAAGTGTCATGGTTTTCCTAAGTTTACCTCGTGTAGACAACCCCCCTCGAATGTCCTTTTGGATGTGGAAGATGAGAATCGTCAAGCAATCTGTACTCTAAGGCCTCACCAATGGAAGCAAAGTCACGAACGAGGTCCGAGAGCATTAGGAATATGAGTATTAGGTGAATCAGAACATTGGGTGGAAATCAAATTCGGTAGAGTATCAGTATCTAGGTATTACTCACCTTGGTTTTTGGGAAAATGGGCGTCTGCTTATAGCCAAAGAGGCAACACAGACATCTTCTGGAATGCTGCCAAAGAGGCAACACAGACCTTTAGCTCTACGAACAATACCGGTTGTGACTTTTATTGTACGAACAAAGCAGGTCATGACCTTCAAAGGTCGCGGCTAGGATTAGGGTTTTTAAAAGGTAGCGGCCGTGATAAAGGAAAGTCGCGGCCTGCTCTAGGATCACCAAAAGGTAGCGATCATGAGGGTAAGGACACGGCCTGTTGTAGGGTTTTGAAAAATGTGGAAGCCGTGAAGAACATGGATGTCGCAGCCTAAAGGTTTTTGGTGGTTTCTTGGATTTTGTACCGAATTCCTGACTTAGCTTGCTTGGAGGTTTCCTTAAGCATAATTCTCATGCTTTTGTCATTGGGGAGCATTCGAGACAGGTGTTTAAGATTTGATTTGGTCAAATTGGGATGTCTACACCGATAAAATCCAAATTTGTTATTTTCCTGTTAAACTCGCCCAAATGCTGTATAAAATTCACAACCTCTGTGATTTGAAGTGCATATAGTTGTCTTTAAAAATAATCAATTCGTCAATATCTTGAGCTTGTACTTATTTTCTAATTTAACTCTATGTTCTGCCAGATCACTTCCGTTGATGATTTCTTGAAGAGTGATATTCCTGATATACAATTAGATCATGTTGTTTGTCAACTCCCTCATCTCTTCCCACTTTAAATCTTTCATCATTTTTTAGCTTTTTAGATTTTTTCCTACGAGCTTTGATTAGCATCACGCGTCAAAATATTTTTCACTCTTTGCTGCCATAAGATGAAGTCTTTGTTGTTGTTAAATGGCTCAATCACAAAATTTGAACACTTCAACGCCATTAGTTTTGTGTATGATAATCCACCACATTCTAAACTCATCGAAATACTAGATATGTGCAACCCTTGTTACACGCAATTTAAATCGCCTCTGATTGTGCCCAATCACTCCTGTTCACTTTTGATCATATTCAATCAATCCCAATCTATACCTATCTATCCAATCCAATCAAACTGTAAAGAATTTGAAAAATCTAACCGGACCCGATGAATTCGCAGCGCTGAAAAATCTTAATAAATACCTCCTCATTTAATTATTTTGCTGTATATATAAGATAATATAGCACAAAAAATATTGTAAGCTATTGATTCCAAAACTATTTGCCACACTAGATTCAAATATAAAATTCAAGATCCCAACGCATGTATTAAAAGGGTGTTTGGAAAAACTACAATTAGTAATTTTTAACTACTTGTTACTAATTTTAATTATAAATTATAAGTTTTTTCAAACACTCTCAACTTCTGTTACAATTTATAACTACTTTTTATTTTACTTTTGTAACGATCTAAGTGGACTACCGACCTAATAATTTGAATAAAACGTATAACAACGCGGTCTAAAGTGTTTAAGTTCAAGTTATTAATAGTAGTCTACAAGTTTCTTTATATACCAGATTAACTTTCTATCTCCCAACGATGTGGGATGTGGTATCACAATATCCTATACTCAAAGATGCGACATTCTCGTCGTATAAACTAAATTCTTCCCCTAGTTGGGATGTGAATAGTAGCGCATTGATGGACGCAGGGCAGCCTATAAACGTGCATAAGATATACAACTTTCGGGCCTTTGCCTCTCTCCGGGACCTCTAATCCTCTATTCACACCATCACGGAGCCCTACATGGGAATAATTGTTGGCTCTAATACCATTTATACCGACTCAAGTAGACTATTGAGTCAATAACTTGAATAAAGAGTCTAAGAATGCAGCCAAAATGGTAAAATCCAAGTTACTAATAGAAGTTCACAAATTTTTTTATATATTAGATTAACTTTTTATCTCCCACCGATGTGGGATAGAGTATCACAACTCAGGTATAAATTATAATTTTTATCAAACACTCACAATTTCTACTACAAATTATAATTTATAAGTTAGTAGTTTCAGCAATACCAAATGCCACCTAAATTAGTTTCCAAATAACACGAGCAAATAACTTTCCAAAGGTAATTAATTTGGGATACTTTTCAGAAAATGTGTTTTGGACTTGTTTCCAGTGGTAATTGGGTTTTCGGTGACCTATGCTTCCTTTTCACACGAAAATTTATTTCTTGTTCCGCGGCTTTTGATGAAATACACATTCACAACCTCCTTTCTTTTCTTTTTCTTCTTTTTTTCTTTTTTTTATGCAAAAAAAAATATTTTTAGTCTATAGCATACGAGATTAAAAATTATACATTTTTCTCCAATCACCCAACATAGCTTCAAATCGCCAACCGTTGATACCACTTTTTAAGATTTTAATTACTAACTCCTTAATACAATTAAAAACAAATAATCATGCATTTGAACAAAGAAAAATAATGTATACGATAACTTATATGACTCGACTCACATTATCTCACGTCCATGAGAAATGGAGAAAAAATTCAACTACGATAAATATGAAAGAGTACAAAAGCTCCATTCTCTCTACCAACTATTCTCTCTATTATTCTTACACTATTCTCTAACTGTAGAACTTTTATACAGAAACAATTGTACCCTAAAAGCCCTAAGTTCATATAATTTAAAATTTATACAAATTGAATTCTTAGCGACTCCTAACCCCTCTAATCCAATTACAAACAAACTAAAAATTAATAAAAAATACAAATTTCATAAAATACAAGACACTTTAGTTCAACACTAATGACATCGTAGAGAAACTATTTAATTTTGTTGGCAACTATCTTAGTGATGCACTTATAAATAATACTACAATATGACATAGACCTGTCTTCTTTAATTGTTGAAGGGTTAGAAATCTCAAGGCCGTTTGATTATTTGGAGATAAATTAACGAATGTAAAGGTAGATATAAAATAAATATATATAACATTAGATATACTATACGACCTTTATATACATATATCGTGTTTGTTTTTATGATGAATATAAATAAATATAAATTTATAAAATAAAAGTAAAATATATTTTTTTTTCTTATTTATCCTCACGTGAATTTGATTATACCCGTAATATTCTTTTTCTCTTAATCATCTACCAAGACATTTTCCAGCAAACAAATATTTTTTTTTTCAAAAACCACTTGACTTTGTCCACCTCCGCAAAAATGCATTTGTTCCTAGAATTTATTATTATTATTTTTTGATTGTTCCGAGATAGAATAATAAATATAAAATACTTTTAAATAAACAAGTGAATATCTCCATAAAATATAAATAGAAACAAAGAATTAAGAGAAAAATAAAGAATATATATATAAACTGTGAGGCACACAAAAATTCTGTTTGTACTGCCATACATTTGTATGCTTTGAGACAAAACTTATGCACATAGATTTACTGCTGAGTGAAGATGTCATGGGCAAAATAATATTTAGTAATATCATATGCAAATCAATGGATACCAAATACCAGCCCCCAGTGGTATTTCATAACCGGCACTTTAGGGGGATATAAGCCATTTCCGGATTATATATCCGGTTCATTTTGAAGAAATCAAACCCCTAATATATGGGAATCACCGGATTGGTAGGAGAAATACAACGCCATAATATATATAATCGATGATCCAAAAAATACATCTTTATTAATAAATAACGATTACAGTAAATAAAATTTATAGAAATAAAATTACAGAAAATAATATGAACATAATATGCAAATCGAGTCCTGCAAGCGCAGTTTTCTTAAGAATGATTCACCGCCTACCGAGCGTATTGTAGGTTTTCCACCGACATCAATCTTTCAAGATAAAACGGCTGACACGATCGTTGGAACACCTCTACTGATCGGCTACGGACGTACCCCGTTTGTCTTTTTCTCTCTTACTATCACAGCTTTGAAATTTGTCTGTATATCTCTCCTTTTATTCTTACCTCTTCACCTTACTGCTGTGTTTTTTCTCTGCACTGAAACAGAATGGCATGACAGCTTTCACCCATTGAGAGTTACAAAAGAAATCAATGGCCATTGAATGGTATTAATTCTTAGAATTCATTTGCCAATTGAATGACCAATTTAATTGCAATTAAATTCTCCTATTGAATTTTAGAATTTAATAACTAATTAAATCCACAAAATTCCAACAAAGATAACATATCATATCTCTAGCATATATTCAATAAACAAACCGGCCCTTAGGGATGAGAGTAATAAGTTTGGAGTTAACCAATTTCAACAAATAGCGAAAAGTAAAAGGAAAAAAGATTTAATTGCAGCTATAATGTCCTCCCAACAATGGTCCAAGCACTCTTGAAAAAGGCAAGAGAGTACCCATCTAGTTCAAGGGCATTGTTGGGTTATTTGGCAAAATTAGTGCTATTAATTTTTAGGTTTTTGATATTAATTTTAACTATAAATTATAATTTATTTTAAATATTCATAATTTTTACTATAAGTTATAATTATTTTTTTTTGTATTTCAGTAACAAGTTATAATTTTTACTAAACACTCATAACTTCTACTATAAACTACAATTTATAAACTACTAATTTCAATAATTTAAACAACAACATTATATTTAAGGGACTTAAAAGTTATTTAGGTAACCTCAAGTCAAATCCTAAAAGTTCTTTCAGTAACTACTGACAGAGGGTGATTGGCTGAGCTTTTGAAGTTAACTTTTAATTTTATACTACTAATTTTAATAATAAATTATAATTTTTTTTAAATATTCATAATTTCTGTTATAAGGTACGATTATTTTTTCTCTTATAAATAACTAGCATCAGCTACAAATTAACATATTTATCAAACACTTATAACTTCTACAATAAACTATAATTTATAAGATATTAATTTTAAAAATACCAAACACCACCGCAATTTGATCACCTCTAATCTCCACATTTATTCCCACTCTTCAACATCAAAGAGCTAGGCCTAGACTTATTTCGTATAAAATTCATAGATTTAAAGAAGAACTTATATACGAGTCATAATCACCCAAATTCAACCGTTAACTCTAAATTTTTACCTATGAAAGCTTTCCTCAGCTTTATGTAATTCAAATACCAGTCATAGGCCTCCATTTCCTCTTGGATTGAGGATGCATCGCCATAATTCATTGGTTCCCTTTAGAAAGGGCCACTACTTTGACAAAATTTGAATACCAACGTCCCCAAATACGTCTCCAAATTTGACAAACTTATGTCTATTTAAAAATAATCTCATAAATTTTTGCTAGCTTTTCTAAAGTTGGTTAATTATTTGAGTAAAAAATTAATTTTTTTTAATTTTTTGTTAAAAATTAGATAATTTTATCTTTCTATTTATTTAATATTAACAATTATATATGATTAGTAGTAGTAGAAGTAGTAGTAAATAAGTTACGAAGAAGATGTATTATTATATTTTAAAAATAATTAGAGTTTGAATAGAATGTTTTAAAAGTTAGTATTTTAATTTGACTTTTTAATTTTTTTTGATTTTTTAACAAACAGATCATGTTAACTTTTTTTTATATTTTTAACTAACAAGACAAAAAGTTAGAGTGGCCTAACGGCCTTTAAAGTTGGAGTTGCTAGAGAGACTTGCGATAGATCTGTCCCGATTGGTAACTAATTTAAAAGTTAGTTTTTATTTTTGTATTTTTAGTTAAAAAATTAAATTGAGTTCAAAGTAAATTATTTGGTAACTTAATTTTTAGGTTAGTTTTTTTAAAGTTGATTATTTGGGTAGAAAGTTGATTTTTTTTTATTTTTTGTTTAAAATTAATAATTTTATCCTTCTATATATTTGATATTAGCAAATTATATGTAATTTGTAGTGGTAGTAAATAAGTTACGAATAAGGTGTATTAATGTATTTTAAGAGTGGTAGGAGTTTGAATAGAATATTTTGAAATTTGTGTTTTAATTTAATTTTTAACTTTTTTAACTTTTTAACTTTTTTGTTAAATAAATAATGTTTAACTTTCGTGTTTTTACCAAAAAAAAATTAACAACCAAATTTGCCAATCATGACGAGAGCATGGATCACTTGGCAATTGAGAATTGAGAGTCTTGAGAATGAGGGTAAAGAAGATAGTTTTTGATAATTAAAAAAAAAAATTACCATTCCTATTAACAAATTTAGGTTTTGTTTGGGCACTCTTAAAAGTTTTCTTTTTTTGAAAAAAAAACTAACTTTTAAGCTATATTGTTTGGCCTTTCAAAAAAATCACTAATTTTTTTTAACTTATAAAAAAAAGTTATATACATTTTAAACACACTAATTTTTAGAGTAAAATAATTATAATACTTTCAATTAAAAAATTCAATAATTCTCACAAAAATAAAAAAATCGTGCAAATATTTTAAACACTATAACTTAAAATAAAAAAACTAAATACATTTTAGATATTTTAATAAAAAGTAAAAAAAATAAAAAAGTTACTATAAAAAGTTATCCTAAATAAATTTTTTTTTCTTTTTGTTTTTTAAAAATTTATACTTTCTAAATACCAAATATTTCAAACATCCCTAATAGCTAGTTAGCCAAACAAGTGAATGTGAAACAAGGCATTGATATTGACATTGGAAAATATTGGATTGAACAAGCTATATGTTTAAAAGCAATAGTTATAGATTTGTAGGCATATTCTGGTTGAGTATGCAGCAGGGAAAAGACTTGCACAGTTGCATGCCAAGTATACATATTTGTTTTAACGGATTAATAGTTTGTTTAAATTATTAAGTTGAAATATAATTTAATACTACGTTTGTTTAGTTTTTGAACTAATAGTTCAGGCGGATTAATTCGGACTATTAATCTACCAAATAAAAAATAATTAGTGAGGGGAGAGGTATGAGATTAGAAAGAATTAAATTAATAAGTGAATTTAAAATTTTTTAAAAATAATAAAAAATATTAAAATATAAAAATAAATAATATAAAATTTAATTTATTAATTTATTTAAATTAATTTTAAAATAAATTAATTTAATATAATAATAAATTATTATTTAATTCGTTATTTAATCATACTTAATTTAAACACAAAAAAATTAATTTTATTTTATTATTAATTTTACTTTATTATTAATTTATTTTTATTATTAATTTAATTTAATTCGATCCGAATGATCTGACGGTATAAATAGTATTAAAGACCATCCTAAAGTGAAGGATAAACTTTAGGATAGGGAAAGCAAAATGACAGTCAAATCAAATCATATGGTTAAAGACTCTAACATGTGATGTATCATATTTACATGTTGACACTTGGAACAAAATTGTACTTGTTTGATGTTGACATGATGGAGGATTGAACCTTTGTTTGACTAATTTTTTTTTTAAAAATAATTTGGTTTAAAAACTTTTAAAAAATTATATTTGTTTGGCCTTGTATATAATTAAATAAATTTTTTATATTTTTTACATTTATTTTTTTATATAAAAAACTAAAAATTTAAAAACTTTAAAAAATTAAGCCAAACAAATGCTGAAAGAGAAAAATAGGGTGATTTTTGAGAAATAGTTTGGTAGTGTGGAGTGTGGCTGCAGGGCATCTCACTCCTATAGGCTATAAAGTATGGTAGCATATAGTGTAGCCTTGTCTTTTCATCATATATAATAGATTTTATTTGATAATTTAATTTTAAATTTGTACTTATTTTTTAAAAAAATTTAAATTAAATAAGTAAAAAAAATTAATTTGTGAATAGTAAAAATAATTTTGAATTAAAAAATAATAAGTTAAAAAATTTGATTTAAAATTATTTTAAGTTAACAGAGTCTTAAGTTTAATTATTTTTGTATAATTTTATATTTAATATAGATATTGTTTAATAGATTTTGATAAATAAATTTTAAAAATATAATTTTTATAAAAAATATATATGTATAATATAATTCTACTATTTTTAAAAAATATATAAAATTATTTTACAAAAAAAGTAAAAAAGTTAAAAGATTAGAAGTCTTTAGATTTTAAAATAAGTTTTTTTTTTACTTTTAAACTAAAAAATAAAAAAAATAAAAAAAAGAGTGTTAAACCTTTTACCAAACGAAACCAAAATTTGTATAGGAGCAAAGGATAACAAGACTTGACAGACAATTTTGTAGAGCAAATAAATAAATTATAGACTTAAGTTTGTGGCATTTGCAAGCTAAAGGTAAGGTTGTAGCTGGGGGAAGCGTATCAACTAGAGGAACATTAATAATAAAATTTAAAAATTTATTTAAAGTTAGAGATGCTGTCTATAACACAAACACAAATAAATATAAAGACTCTTGGAATTTTATTAATCCAAAACTAAATTGTTCTAAAGATTACAAACTCTATTTATAACTACAAATTTTACAAGTAATAGAAAATAATTTGAAAATATGTTATTTGCTAGCAAAGCAAGAAACAAAAGAAAAATTAGAAACTACTAAAAATGAGAATATTTGATTTGGGCTCAACTTTAGAAATTAAAATAAAAATAAAATCGTTATAAAATTCTTACCGTAAAATGAATTTAGTAAGTCTACACAATTAGCAAATTGAATTATTTTTAAAATTACTGTTGGACTTTTCAGTAGTTATAGACCCTCATAAGCAAAAAGTCAAGTAATTCAGTATCATCCTCTACAGCTTCGAAAGAATTCACCCACAAATTTGTATCCTCGTCAGTAGTGCTATCTCCACGATATAAAATCAAATGATTCATGTCAAAAACGTATGAGGTACGAATATGACTTAGAATCTACGAGCAATAGGCATTTGAATTATTTTTTTGAATGATCTCAACAGCAGCAATCTTTTTTGCCGCTAACTTGTTATACTCCTCAACTAGATATCGATATTTGGTAAGAATAGCATGTACAAAATCACCCGCATCGAATTTCACGAATGATCCCTTCTTGTTTGTTGCTTGCTTGTATTTGACTGTAAAATTTTGTAAATTTTATTGGGTGGACTTCTGAATTTGCTACAACTGTTCTATGAAATCCCCCACCTTGCCATGAATCCTTTTCAAATTTGGAAGTGGGGCGAGGTCATGCAAGAATCTTGCACAAAACCATAAACTTTCTAGAAAGATAGAAATTTAATATTATGGTTGATCAAGTAGTTAAAAACAAACTCCGTTTGGCTCAATTTTTGATCTCACGTCTTCACAATCACCAACAAAACTACAAAAAATGTTGCCCAATGAGTGATTCATCACCCCAGTTTGTCCATCTATGTGCAGGTGGTATGTAATACTAAAATCCAGTTTAATATTTGCTAGCTTCCACAAACAGTGCTAAAAGTGATTGAGAAAATGCGTGTCTCCGTTTGACACAAAAGAATAAGGCAACCCATGTAAACGGTAGACCTCCTTAAAGTACAACCGTGCCACCTTTCACGGCATTTGTTTTGAACTTTTATTTTGTGACTTAAAAGCTGCACGTTGAAATTGATGAAGGTTGTCTTAATTATAATATGATCGTCAAGTTGCAACTTTATAATTTGAGCAGTTATGTTGGCTAGAAGGGTTTCAAATAGGGAACCTCCCAAAAATTCTAAGAGAGAGGGGTACCTAAAAGCACGTAGAGTGCTTGTAGAAGAGCATTGGAATTAGATTGTTAATACCTTTGATTAAATACTAGATTATTTGGGTTGTTAGGGGCGTAGTTTTCATCAATACGAAATTAGCTCCTTTAAATTTTCACACAAGTTTTTATGTTCTGTATGTATTGCCTTTTGTGGTTGGCTGCTTTTGATTTTATTTTCAAAAATAAATTCTAAATTTTTGAATATTGACCTATTCGCCGCCCTCTATGAATAATTTCTATAGACTTTGCTTTTTCCCGTATAAAGTTTATTAGTAGTATTTATAATAAAAGTACTAGAATCCAGTGGAAAGATATATTGGTATTCAATATCTTTTATCCTAAGAGTAAACAGTGGTTAACAGGAACATATATTCATCTTTTTATTAATTGGAGGGTGGTAGGGGTTGAAGTGTCCATTCATATATGATCATCATCTACAGTTTGCGCGATCCAACAAGTAAAAGATCAACTTCGTCACTTAACTAGTCAGATCCTGGCTTCACTTGTATATATATCTCACTCTCTCTCACTCACTCCTTCCAACACATGCAACAATGGCGATTCTCGCAACATCTTCCTCCTCCCTAATTGCATTAATGATATTGATGATGACAAGCGAGCTCATCACCCACATCTCTGCGTCTAACCTTACTTGTGATCCAATGTATCCAACACAAATAATACCTATATCCAATGAAGACGTGGACTTGCTGCAATTTTCACAGAACCTTGAGTTTTTGGAAGCCGAATTCTTCCTGTATGCAGCATTAGGGTACGGACTCGACAAGGTGGCGCCGGAGTTGGTCATGGGCGGGCCCCCTCCCATCGGACCCCAGAAAGCTAATCTCGATACTCTCACTCAAAACATCATCACAGAGTTCGCATATCAAGAAGTCGGCCACCTCAGGTTCTCCTCCTCCTCACATATATCCCATACAGAATCATTTTTTTCAGAGCTGTACTACATGTATAAATGGATTACACAGATTCAGTCACAGACAGGCCTGATTGTAGTCTAAGACCAGTAAAGGTTTTAGGCTCTCAATTTTTGACATATTTTTAGGTTTCTAAAATTTTAAGCACATATATATATATATCTTTTCAGCATATAATTTAACCTAATTGACAAATAATGAGCATAACATTATTATTTTTCTCTGAAAACCCAATTAAAAAATAAAAGCCCACTAAGCACTACTATTACTAGGAGAAGAGTTCAATCCGTCAATTCTTAACTAATTTAGTATTTTTAATTTTATTTTATTAAATTAAAAAATAAAAATTCATTTTAAACCCTTTAAAATTTTTTAAAAACCTTATTTTAAAAGTTCACTTTTAACTCCTTTCAAATTTGGGTCCACCTGATCACACAGACCACTCACATAGTAGTTCCACAGCCATTTGAATGGTCTGTGGCTGTTACTGTGCACAGTTTTTATTATTATTTTAGCTAATTGCTCATTTATGAGAAAAAGAAGAAGCAGATAAAGCAAAGCCTTCCTCACACCATCTCTCTATATATTTTACTAGCTAATTCACTAACGGCTCTGTTCGGGCTAAATTTTTTAGTTTAGTTTATTTTTTTTTTCTTTTGAATTCTTCTATTTTTTTGGCTAAAATATTTCATTTTTTGGAATCGTCCAATGACAGGAACCAAAAAAAAAAAGAAAAGAAAAGTAATCAATAGATGAAAAATATTCAATAAAAACGAAAATAACATCATACGAATTGTTGGTTCATTTTACCTTATTTTTATTTCTTAGAATTTCTTATATTTTAATTAACATTTTAGTTTTTTGACACGTCTCAATTAAAATAATCAAAAAGGTATAATATTTTGTTTAAAAAATAAAACCTTCTTACAAAAAAATAAAAGAAGCTATTATTTCAAACAGAACTGCGCTCCAGTGCTCATCAGTCACGGATGGTTTATGGAAAATTGGCTTTTCCTATGTTTTGATACTTTTCAGGGCCCTTGAATCAACGGTTGGTGGGATTCCAAGGCCTCTGATGAATCTAAGCGCTGGTAACTTTGCAAAATTGTTTGATGAAGCATTCGGATATAATCTGGTCCCTCCATTTGACCCATATCGTGATAGCCTAAGTTACATCTTGGCTTCCTATGTGATACCCTACATGGGATTGGTTGGTTACGTGGGAGCAAATCCCCTTCTCGATGGATATAAATCAAAGCAGGTTAGTATTGTCATGTTTGGGATAAATTTTTACAACTTTGTTTATTTATTTTTTAAAACTTTTTTTTATCTGTTTTATTAAATATTTTATTTTTTCGAATTGTCTTTATGATATGAATCGAAAAATATTAAAATTCTTGATAAAAAAATTTTCATTAATGATGAAAAATAAGTAATGTAACATGTAACTTATTGGTTTATTTTAGTTTATTTTTGTCTTCTCTTAACGTTTTTTTTTTATAATTTGATCAAAAAATTTACTTCTCTTGCTTGATTCGTTGAGAGAAATTGAAAAGTGTAATAATTTGACAAAACGATGAAAATAGTTCGTTAAAAAAAATAAGCAAAATAAAATTAGCAAATAAGTAATTATTCCAAACGGAGCTCATATTTGAATACCATATAATGTATGATCTCATGTGAATTACTAATAAATGGTGGGTGCATAAAAAAAACATAAACACTATACATAAAATATTATATTATATAATACTCAAATATTGTAATTAAATATAGTTACCATAACACTACTCTCAAAATATAAATCCCAGCCTCCAAAACTGATTTCTTTTTTATTAATTCTTGCAAACAAGTTAAATGAAGAATAATATAGCACCCGAACGTGTGGTTTGAATGGTTTGATAGTATTTGGTATTGTTGAAATTAGTAATTAATAGATTGTAACTTATAACAGAAGTTGTGAGTATTTGGTAAATATTTTGACTTGTATTTGAAATAGAAAAAAATGACTATAAATTATAGTAAAAACTATAAGTGTTTAAATTTTTTTATAATTTATAGATAAAATGAGTAATAACAAAACTACAAATTACTGACAATAATTTTACTAAAATAAGTTAAATATGTGAGTTTTTTAACAGGATAATTTTTGAAGATCTTATGCTCTGACTTCTACAAAGCGGAAAGCGCAAAACACTCCAATACTGTGAGTAAATTATGTGTATTCAGAATTTATTCATAAGATCTTACCTTATGAGATAAATTAGATTTATTTCTAATTTTTATCATAAAAACAAAGTAATAAATAAGACATGTTTAACGAAGAATTGTTTTATAAAAGCTGTTTTTAAGAAATTTATTCAGAAATGTTCTTTTTAAAAAAACCGTGTTATTAGTCTTTGTTGGTAGGGGTTTATAAATGGCTCACGGTCAATGGCGGCCCAAGGCCAATTACTGTAGAGCTCGAGCTCCACCCATTAAAAGTCTGAATCTATCAAAATTGGATTTTCTTATGATCGGGCCTGAGTTGGCCCTGGAGCCCGAAGGCCGGTCCAAGTCCGAGGCTCGAGACCCAGCCCATGGCCTGAGTGTCTGAGCCTGCTCCTTAGCCCACCAACAGTTATTTTTGGGTTGGCTCGGCTCGACCCAGCATGAGCCTGAGCCCGAGCCCACCTCAACGGCTATTTTTGTAAAATGGATGGCCCTTGATCACTCAAAAAGGATCCAACTGCTAGAAAAATTTGACCAATAAATTTTATTTTATAACTTAATTTATAAACTAATATACATAATGAGTACCAACTAAGTAATAAGTAATAACTTATAACTTATAAGTTATAACTTATAAATAATTTATAAATAGTTTAGAACTTATAATAAACTTATAATTTATAACTTACAATCAATTTATAATAAACTATAAACTTATAGTTTATGAGTTTATAACTAATAATAAATTTTAAATAGTAAGTTATAAATAATTTATAACTTATAATAATAATTTATAAGTTATAACTTATAATAATAATTTATAACTTTTAACTAAAGTAATAAACTAATGAATAATTAATATATGAAATACAATTCAAGAAATAAAAACAAAAAAACTAAAAACAAAAAAAAGATGAAAAGCTCAGCCAGGCCTGTCCACGGCCCGAGGCCGAGCCCGAAGCCCGTATACCTTAGGATTGGGTTTAGACCTACTCCTCCCAAAAAAATCCGACCCAACCCAAATTTTGACAGAAACTGTAGAGACTATAAATTAAATTAAATTAATTATTTATTTATTTTAAATTTGTTATTTTAATTAAAATTATAGAAAGTTAGATCACTTGTAATAATGTTATATGTGGCTTTTAGTTATTAAGTGAATTATTTTGATAAGTTCGGTATTTTTGGCCAAGAGCTCGAATAAGGGCACTTTGATAATTTTATATTTTTAAGTGTCATGGGCGTCATGGGGTGTTGGGAATTAAGATTTGTTACAAAGATATTATTTTACTTTAGTTATTTTTTGTGGTTCTTGTGATTTAAAAGTATGAATTTTAAGTTTTTATTAGTTGCTGTAATTGTTGGGTTAAGGGGTAGAATTGTCTTTTGATCAACTTAAATTATTTTGGATCCTAAATTATAATATTTTTATCATCTCATAACAGCCACAAAATTATGTGCATAATTCCCTCTTTTTCTAATTTTAGGGAAGGTTTAGTGAGAACTAAGTGTGCTTGTGTAGTCTTATGAAGGGCATTTTAGTCCTTTAAATAAAATATATATTATAACAGCAATTTTGAGAGATTTGTAGCAGCAAAAGGCCGCTGGAAAAAAGCCCTAAATAATGTTTTAGCTGCCCCCAACCCAATTTACTGTTGCTGCCCTAATTCCCCCTCCCTTTCTCCCTTTTCTATTTCTCATCTCTTTCCCTATTCTTAGCCGCCGCCGCCCCTTTCACGTGAGCCGCCTCCCATGTATTCTTTTCATCCTTTATTTTTCCTTCAACACATGGGGTAATTCTTTCTCTTCTCTCTTTTGCATAAGAGTTTATAAAATTTGTATTTATTTATTTTATTATTATTATCTTTAGCCAAAAATTATTTCTTGGAATCTTAGATTTTCATGTTCTTTTTAAATCTTGTTTGTAGGTGTATGAGAATGATTAGATTGGTTTGTTAAAATTTTAGGATTTCTACATCATCTTTCACCATTGTTGAACTTTGAAGGTTCTTTTTAGAATTTTTTAACTTTTCTCCTTCAAGTTATTAAAGATAGGAGTTTTTGTTTATTTCTAGCTTACAAATGAGATGTATGATTGTGATTAATATTTTCATTGTGGTTGAATGGGTGTTTTTGCATAAAAATGAATTACTTAGACTTTAATTATTATTATTATTATGTCATAATTACTTGAAGTATCTGCAAACGTGTAAAATTTCATATATGTCATTTTTATTGAAGTATGTAGTTTTAGGTAGAAAACTTGAATTAAGTATACTCTTGGTATGAATATTTTGAATGGATGAAAAAGTTAATTTTTTTTTAAAGAAAATGTATAAGATACTTAATGAAAAGTAGAATCGTTTTCGAAATAGTCTTGAGGAATTGTAGTTGACACATAAGGTAATGAGTTAGACGATTTGATTTACGAGTCCTAGGCTTGCTGCGCACGTGGGTTCTTATATCCGGGAGGTTAATGCCTCGAAGTAAGTTGTTACAACTAACTAGTGTAATGGGGTGCCTAGGTGGGTTGGGTGACGGTGCACTGTTACTAGGGCACGCAGGCCTAGTGGTAAGGGATGGTTGTCTACTCTCTTAAGCGTGTCATACTCTTCATGGACGGTTAACTTAATTTGGATTAATTGAAAAAAACTAATGGAATAAGTCTCAAAATTGTTAGATGTTTGTGGATCAAATAAAATGAGATATTACACTTTTATTTTATTTTTGTTTCAATTGACATCTATTTCATTTAACTCTTTTACACTTACATTTGTTGGTTATTGATAAATTCTAACCCCTCTGATTTGTTCATGTATTTGGACATTTCAAATTCTACTGTATCTCATGATTGAAGTTACTTCTGGACTTACTTCTAAGGATTATTTGAATATGAGTTATGTAATCACAGTAGTGGTTTGGTGACTATTGCTCTATTTTCATTCCGTGCAGACAATGAGACCAATTTTACTAGATTGATTTGTCGCAGTAGTTTGGATTAACATACTTAAATATTTTATTCGTTGACTTTTGTTATTGATTAGAAGTTTGAAATTTTAAATGCATGCATGAGGTGTTATGATGAATAATTTATAATATATAATTGAGATGTGATTTTGTTGTTGGGATCAGTCGAAACCCGTGTAACTCATTACATAGATTATTTTTATTGTTATTTTGTAAACGGTTATGCTATTGGATTACAAAAAAAAAAAGCATTGTCAAATTTTTAAAAAAAAAAAATTAAATACTTAGAATACTTTGTAAAAGTTTGGGGCGTGACACCAACTCTCCTAAAAAAAATAAACAGTTGTATCAATATTCTAAATAATACCATTTAAAAATAAAAAATTAAAAAAAAGAACATATTAAATATTTTAATAAAAATAAAAATATTTTTATAAAAAATATTCGAAATAATTTTTTTTTCTTTTAAAAAAAATAAAAAATTTAAAACTCATTATCATTAATTTCGTGGGTTATGGTGATATCAAAAGTCATATCTTGCCATGGAGCAACTTTTAATAAAGGTTAGGCTATCCTTTCCTTCAACAACCTTGCATGTGCGTGACAATTGGACACTCCAAATCATAATCCCACTTTCTTTAATAACGCTTCTTGAATGACGCGTCTAACTGGTTTTAAACTAATTTTTTTTATAAAAATAATTATTTTTAAGCTGTATTATTTGATTTAAAAAATTAATTAATTTTTTTTATTTCTTAATTTAAAAAAAAAAGAATACATATCTCAAACATTCTAACTTTTTTTTAAACAAAATTATTATAATACCCTCACTCAAAAAAATTAATCTTACTCACAAAAACAAAAAAAAGATCATG
The DNA here is from genome assembly GCA_034768845.1 of Heliamphora exappendiculata. NCBI lineage: Eukaryota > Viridiplantae > Streptophyta > Magnoliopsida > Ericales > Sarraceniaceae > Heliamphora > Heliamphora exappendiculata. Next base: position 15,182 of record JAOTRH010343748.1, on the reverse strand, counting down.
CCAATATATTAAATATTACAATTTAAAAAGTTAAAAATAAAAATATCTCAAACAATCTAACTCTTTTTTATTTTTTTTTTTTCTGAAAAAGTTAAATCTCTTAAAAATCAAATTTTTTAGGCATTCCGAACAAGCACAAAGGGCTGTTTGTGCTAGTTTTCAAGCCGACTTTTTAAAGATGTATTGTTTAGTTTTAAAAAAAAACTAACTAACTTTTTTTTAATCTCTTAATTAAAAAAAAATCAATACATATCCTAAATATTTTAATTTTTTTCAAAAAAAATTATTATAATATCCTTACATAAAAAAGTCAACTATATTTACAAAAAAAGTCGTATAAATATCCCAAATACTACAACTTAAAAGTTAAAAGAATGAGCATTTTAAATATTTTAATAAAAATTAAAAAAATTAATACCAAAAATGATCACAAACAATCTTAACTTTTTTTATTTTTCTTTTTAAAAAAAAAATTAAATTTCTTAAAAGTTAAATTTTTTAGACATTTCAAACATCTACTAAAGAATAAAAAAAACTCTTTCCGGTTCTTGAGACACATTTAGTGACTGTTCGGGATAGTTTTTAAGTTTGAATTTTAAAAAATTTATTTTTAAAAAAGAGAGAAATAGAAAAGTAAGAGTATTTAGGACAATTTTTTGAAATAGTTTTTTTTATTTTTTTGTTTTTTATTGAAAATTTTAAAATGTCCTTACTTTTAGCATTTAAGTTGTAGTATTTAGAATATTATCACGATTTTTTTTATTTTTGTTAGTAGATTTGATTTTTTATGTAAGGGTATTATAATAATTTTGTTTAAAAAATAGTTAGAGTGTTTGGGATGTATATTGGCCTTTTTATTGGATTAAGATAAAGAAAAAAAAAGTTAATTTTTTAAAAAACTAAATATTGCAGTTTAAAAATATATTTTTTTGTAAAAAAATTAACTTAAAAACTAGCCCAAACATGCTTATAGAGCCTGTTTGTTTTCCGAATGAATTTAATTGTGTAGAATAAATAGATAAATAATAATTTTATATATATATACAAATTCGATATTTTATGGTGTGCAGATAAATTTATATGTATCTCTACTAATTTGTAAAAGACAAATTATGCCGTTTTTACTATTGGGGACTAATTAAAACGATGCAAAACATCATACGAATAGAATAATGTATCTTGTAAAAAATTTAATTTAAATTTTATTAAAATAAGATAAAGACTACAATAAAAGTTGCAAAATTATTGTTGAGAGCCTTAGATAAAGAGGATAAGCAATTTAATATCTGGTATTAATAGTACTCAAGAGTTTATAATTTATTATTTAAAAAATAATTTAAAATTTAACAAATTATTAGTTCAAGTTTTGCCATGCAAACATAAGGCTATCTTTAATTAGACCACACAAAAAAATTGTGGACCACTTTGTCCTCTGGTCCTATCCCGCACTCCCTTAGTATCCTATAATAAACGAGCCCGAGTTTAAAAGGTCTTAGATCATGTTTGGTAAATTTTATTTTTTTAGCTTTTTTGAAGAAAAAAAAAAGAGAGAGGTAGGTTTGGTGAGAGTTCTATTTTGAGTACTTGTTTAGGAATGAGTTATGTTTATTTTTTGACTATTTTATAAAATTTTAATTTTTAAAATTATTAATATTTTGAATAGTTTTAACCCTTAATTAATATCTCTCTCTCTATATATATAAGTACAACCCATAAATTTTTTTATTTTTTTTATTATTTATAATTAAAACTTGATTTCTATTAATGGAAATTCAATGTAGGTTTTATTTTTTATTTTCCGTACTTTTCGTCTTTATTTAACAATGTTATCATTTTTTTATCGCAAGTTTTTAGTGATAAATTGTTATAGAAAACAAGAATGTTCACATTTTGTCGAAGTAAAAATGAGAATTTTCTCATTTTGCTGAATGGTAATTTTCTTATTAATATTTTTTTATTTATATAATAAAGGTACATTATAAATTATTTCTAATTTTTAACAAATAAAAATTTTCTAGGTTTACATTTCATTCGACATTTAAATTTTAAATGCAAATTGAGAAAGTTCTTATTTTGATTTTTTTTATTTTATGTAATTTCTCATTTTTAGTTCAATATTGCCAATTTCTCATTTTCAATAATTTTTGTATTTTTTGTGAAAATAATGAAGAAACTTTTAATTTTCATTTTAAAAATATATATATATTCAATACGGATCTTATTTTATAGTTTACAATGAGTAGGTTCTAAAAATATAAATATTTTTTACAATAGATATAAATAACAAAAAATATAAAATTTTAAAATTTTAAAATTTATAACATAAAATAAAACATCATTTCCATGTCACCAAAAGTATATTTATCACTTCTTTAATTACTCAATGCATTTTTGTGAAAAAAAATAAAATTATTTATATTATTAATAACTTTTAAAGGGGTAAAATACCATTACCTGGCTTGAGATAATGGTCAACTACAATAAAACACCTAAGGTATCAAAATTTACAAATACCTCATTGTTCATTAACAAAACTAACAGAAAATGTTAAATTATTGTTATACCTTTAGTATTCACTGATACCACCAAATCCAAAATCAACCCCAAAACCTTCAAAATCAACCCAAATCAATCCCAAAACCACCACCCAATAGCTTTTAATGGTAACTATTTATTTACCATAAGAAATTCAGAGTTCAAATTAACTTTATTATTTTTAATTCTTACTCGTATCTCTCACTTTTTTTTTTGTTTGACAAATTTATTTCAAAACCCTCACTCTCTTGCTAAAACAATTTTATTTCAAATCGTTCAATCTCATTAAGATAAACACATTCATCATATGTTTTTTTTTCCAGTCATTTTAATCATCTCTTTAAGATAAACACATTCATTATATATTTTTATCTCCAGTCATTTTAATCATCGTTGTTGTGTTATCATTATCATATCACACTCTTGTTGCACTGTAATTGTCAAATCACGTTTAGTAATGCCTTTTAAGTACAAAGTACGAATAATTTATTTGTTTGTCAAAAACATACTATGCTATTTGCTTTTACTCTTTTTATTAAGAAAAAAAACAATTTTTTTTTTAAAGTGGGATTATTAATCATGCCTAAAAGTTAGGCAACAACGACAAAGCATTGACTAAATCATTTTTTAAGTGTTCAAATCATAGTTGCCAGAAGCAGAAGCGAGACCATAGTGGCAAAAAAATCAGAAAATCTAATAAAGAAGAATAGTGAAAATAGATACAAGATTCTGTTTGGTCTAATATATGTGATTTTTATTTTTTTATTTTTTTAAATCGTCTCGATGATAAAAACTAAAATATATATATATTTTTGATCAAACAGTGAAAAAAAACTCACTAAAAAGCATTATTTTGGCAAACTTAAAGAGATTGAATGATTTGAAATGTGAACATTCTTGTTTGACTCGATAACTTATTTTGAATTATTTTTTTGGCAAACTATTTTATCTTTTGATTGAAATTTTTTACTTTTTCAATTCGTCTCGTTGATAAATGTTCAAAAAGCATAATAATTTAATCAAATAATTAAAATAAAATAACTAATTAGGCCATTTTCTCATACGTCCCAAGTACTATTTTCTTACAAAATATTGAGGGATGTTACAAAATATAGAGGGGAACAAAATGAATACTTTCATTGAACAAGAAAGAAAGCTTTATAAAAAATGAAAAATGCTAATCAATGCTTAATGAATGTTGAATAATTCATATGCAAGATGAATATAACGTTGGAATCTGTGAATTCATTGTCCATTGAATTTCAGAATTTAATAGCAGAATTCAATTGTAATTGAATTTGCCATTCAATTGGCAATTGAATCCTGAAATCAATAGTCATGAGTGGCTATTGATTTTCCTGTAACCCCCTCCATGATGGAGGGGTATATATGCTGTTATCTCACAGGGGAAGATACAGAGACGAAACAGAGCAGAGAAGGAAAGCAACAGACGAAAAAGCAACAGACAGAATGTGAGAAAGGAGAGATACAGTTTTCAGGTTATAGTGCAAGCTGCAAGAGAGAGAAAGACAGACGGAGTACGTTCGTAATCGATCTTTGGTGATATTCTAACGATCGTGGAGCCGTTTTATTCTGGGAGAGTGACGCCGGTGGAATACTTACAACACCCTCGATAGGTGGCGAATCATTCTTAAAGAAACTGCGATTGCAGGACTCGGTTTGAAAGTTCTATTCATGTTGTTTCTGTTATTTTATTTTTCTGTAATTTCAAATTATTGTACTTGTTGAAAGTTAATAAAGATGTATTTTCTGGATCACCGAGCATGTATATATTTATGGCGTTGGATTATCTCCTAACATATAATCAGTATAATGGAGGTGTTTGACAAAGCTATTAGTAGTAGATTTTAATTTTTTACTATTAATTTTATATATAAATTATAATTTTTTTTAAACAACCATAAAATCTGCTATAAATTGTAATTGTTTTTTTTTAATTTCATTTATAAGTTCTAATTTTTACCAAACACTTACAATTTCTACTACAATCTATAATTTATAAACTATTAGTTTTAGTAATATCAAATACCACTAATATATGTGAAAAATGCTAATTATTGTCTAATTGGGTGTAAATATCTCTATAAAGTAAAGTATATATATTAACATATGTAAAAGTGGAAACTTTCGCTTTTAAAAAATATATTGATATTACACACACATATATATATATAAAAAGAGTACCCATTTGGTGTTCTCCTTAAAATGAAGTCCTTTGTATTTTTTTTATACCAAAAATAACATCATATTATATCCATACTATTATAATAGAAAAACTCCTGATTTGATGAAATTTTTTGTGGCCTTTTAATTTACTCAAAATATTCTCAAGATAATTTAATATTTCCATTATTAGTAATCTCCTTTAAAGTTGGTGTTTCGTATTACTGAAAATAGTATATTATAGATTGTAGCAGAAGTTATGAGTATTTGATAAAAATTATATTATTTAACTAAAATAAAACATAAAATAATTATAAGTTGTAATAGAAATTATGGGTGTTTGTAAAAATTTATAATTTATAGTTAAAATTAATAATAAAAATTTAAAAATTATTAAAATAATTTTGTCAAACACTCTCAAAGTTATTATACAAATTAAAAGAAATAAAAACAACCACCATTGATCTCACAATTTTTACGGCTTTTGGGATGAATAGTTGAAAACAAGGCATGTTGATGAAATGGAAAATTACTAGATACCCCGATAGCATTAGGTAAACGATGTCACGAAAAATTTTGAATAAATAAATAATTACAATTTATATAATATAAATTATTTTTTGTCTCTTAATAACCCAACAAATATAAGTCATCAAAATTTGTCATTACCATATTGAGCCTACGGCCCTGTTTGGGTGGTTAACTCATTTGTTTATTTGGTTTATAAGCCAAAAAATAAATCACGTCGTTTGGATAATTAAATAAGGTAAAAATAAAAAAATAAGCAAATAAGCCAAATAAACGAAATAAACTCATTTGAGTAGCTAAATAAGTCAAAATAAACCAAATAAACTGACTTATAAGCCAAATAAGTAAATAAGTCACAAACCACCCAAACGATCTTACTTAAATTGGATTTGACTTATTTGTTAATAAGCAAATAAGCAAATAAGCAAATAAGTAAATCACCCAAACATGGCTTATGTTTGGATTAATTTTTTTTTTTTAATAGATTTTTAGAAGTTTTAGCTTTTTTATTAAAAAAATAGATATAAAAATATATAGAAAAAGTCAAAAAAGCCTAATTAAGCCAAATTAGTTGATTTTTTTTTAATATTTAAGCTAAAAAATTATTTTAAAAAATTAATTCATACACAAACTGAATAAAAATACTACATGAATTTGCCACGTAAAACTCCAAGACTACCCAACAATTACTCTTATGAAATTGGGTGCCCCTCCATGTGGAGTTGCCCTTAGATTTTAAACATCTCACATTTTTCTCTACCGACACACGACGGAGGATTCTACTGAGTAGATTTCGTGTTGCTAACATCGGCCCTATTTGGGCCAAATGTTGAAATTTTTGTTTAATTTTTTTTGTCTTTTCTAAATTTTTTTTTATTTTTTATTGACTAAATTTTTTTATCTTTTTGAATTGCTTCGATGAGATGAATCTAAAAAATAAAAATAAAATTGATTAAAAGATGAAAAATGTCTACTATAAACAAAAATAAGTAACATAAAATTTTATTTACTGGTTTATTTTAACTTATTTTTGCTTTTTTTGAACATTTTTTATATTTTAATCAAAAAAATTATTTTCAGGCTCATCTTGATAAGATGGGTCAAAAAGTATAATAATTTGTCTAAATAATTAAAAAAATTATTAAAAACAAAAATAAATAAAATTAAATAAACAAATAACCAATTATCCCAAACAGGCCTACTATTTTGGTGGGCTCTTGTTTTGTCACCATCATGTACAATTCCCTTTAAAAAAATAAAATTTGTAATAAAATTTTGATAAATAGTTAATCTTCATTAGATTTTTGTTCAAAAAATTTAAGGGTCCAGCTTCATTATTATTATTTATTATAGCATGAATTAGTTTATCTTTTTTTTAAAAAAAATTTCTCTCATATATTTTTTTTTGTACCCATATGTAGTTGAGGAACAATATTTTCACCGATCATAAACAATAATTATCTGCCTCCATTAAAGTTAACATACATCATTCCTCAATTAAAAAATAAAGATTTCAACAAAAGATTCAAAAAAAATAAAAAAATTTAACACACAAGGTTTATCAACAAAAATTTTAACGCACAAAATCTAATTGTATGATTTTTCTCAAAAATACCCTAAAAATAAATAAATATATATATATATATATATAATATTTATATATTTAATAAGCAAATAGATAAATTTATCTGTTTACATATCAATCAATAAGGTGTGCTAAGATCGACTTTCCAAAACTCAGCCTATTTACATTCTTTCAAGGGCTCTCACTTACTAACGACGATGGACTTCAGTATGGAAGTATATCGAAGTGTTATTCTGGCCACCATCGTCGGACAACATTGACTATTGTTCTCCTCTTTTAAGTCTAAAAATGACCTTACACGACGAGCACTAAATCCAATCAAGTAAATGGCATCACATCATTGAAGACAACAAGCGATCAATCATACTTAAAAGCACTTTGGATATAATTTAATTATAAATTTAATTTTAAATAGTGAATTTTTTTTTTTAATATTAGGAGGGGTAATAATATAATAGTAAATTTTTTATAATCTCACCTTCAGCTCCTAATATCCCTAAAAAATATACAAAATTAATTATATTTTTCAAACTACATGTATGCATATATATTAAAAATATATTTTAGTAAAAGCTGAAGAAAAAATTAAATTTTAAGTGAAGTGAGAGAAAAAATTAAAATTTAAATGGAGATAGAGATGTCAACATTAACTATTCTCATTTGTAATTGTTAGGATCCTAAGTCCAATTAGATTTTGACAATTTCGTTTAATTTAAAATTCATGTACTTGAGAGAATTTAGCTGTCATTATAACTCTTGATATATATCTTTTAATTCGATTAGGAATCATATGTTTATCAAAACTTTTGTTGGAGTTAAGAATCCTTTAAATTTGTGAGTTTCAATTATATTAAAAGTCCTGAATCAAAACTTTATTTAAATTAGAAGACTAAAGTACAACACTTAAATCTCAAGATACAAGTATTTAAAGTAGGTTTGTGCAAGTGCAGTTCAGGCATAGTACTATATGCCACCTAATCGCTCGAGCGAATGTTTAACAGTTTTAGTTTCGTTAAAACTCTAACTATTAGATATGTATGCCTATATAAGGTGGCATATCACATGCTCTAACAATATACTTAGTGTTCGTTTGGCAACTTGGTTTCAAGTTGATTTTTTGATTTTAAGCCATTTTAATCTAAACAGCCAAAAATTCATTTGGTTGAAAAATTAATGATTTTTAAGTTACGAAATAAGTCAAATAAACCGAATATGAAATTCTAAGATTGCCCTTCAGCTTAAATGAGATTTTGCCAAACGGAAAAACTAAAAAGCCAAAAAGCTAAAAAATCAAAAAACCAAAAAACCAAATGAAAAAATTAAAAAGTGTTATAAAAAAAGCCAAAAACCCAATAGAGTAAAAGTTAAGGGTTAGAAAACGAAGCTTTTTGACTTTTAAACCAAAAAGCCCAAAAGTCATCTTTAAGTCGATTTTTCATACGAGCATAGAGAACATTGTTCTAGATCATTCAAGTTATATTTCTGAGTGTCTTTTGAATTCCAAAAAGAACTGATAAGGTTCGTGTTCTATGTAAATAGATTTCTAAATTTACCAATGATGAATTCTATTGGCGTGAAGTATTGAAAATTTAATACTTTTAAGAAGTACTGAAGATTCGATGTGGTGGTGATCAAGTACGAAAAATAGTGTACATAGATTTGGTAAGCAAAGCTTAAGGCGCCTAATTTAATGATTCAATTTGAATTTGTAAGTGGCCTTGTAACTGTTCTTTAGTACGGTACTTAATTTACCCAGAGTTGAATTAGTCCCTTAACTTTGATTCAAGTTAAAGTTTGGAGTTTTCCATGCTATAATTACAGTGAAAATTCCTAGCTAATAGTTAAATTTCACTGACAGCAAATATCTTATTTATTTTGCACTAATCTTTATAAAATTTCATACACATTTTAAAGATGTACGTGTTAATTGTATTAATTTTGAAAGAATTACTATTTCAGTCGTTAATTTTAAAAAGAATAATAATTTCATAAATAATGAAACTTAAAACTTTATGGGCAGTAAGATTTGCAGTGAGAGTGAAATATATATGCAACAAAATTTCACTATCAGTCTTTTTTTTTAAATAAAGAATTTGATATCTTTTATAGACCGTGTTTGATAAATCTCAACAAAAAAATTGCAAAATAGTTAATTTTATTTAAAATGAACATGTAGAATAAAATTATAATATTTTAAAGTTCATGGTTATAAAATCTTATTTTATTATTGTTTCAGAAGGTGTATACTGATAAAGGAGGCAAGTGAGAAAATAAGCTTTATTCTTATTGAATTAAATTTTTATAAAAAGTGATTTATGGTCAAATAAGTATATTCTTAGGGAAAGGGTTTTTATATTATTTTCGAATCTTGAATTTTATCAAGAAGAAAAAATTAGGTGTGTCTAAGGCACTCATACAAACCCATTAGGGGGTGTTTCGCAAAAATAGTAATGCCAGCGTTTAATTTTTTATTATTATTTTTAGTTAAAAATTATAATTTTTTTAAATATTTATAATTTTAATTATAAATTATAAATATTTTTTTCTATTTTAACTACAATCTACAATTTTTACTAAGCACTCATAATTTTTTCTACAAGTTACAATTTATAAATTATTAGTTTTAGTAATACCAAATATCATAGTAATAAAAAATACTTAATGTAATATTTGTTGCATTAAATTTGCAAGAAAAAATAAATGTAAATAAAAAAATTATTAAAATTCAATTTAAATTCTTGACTATTTTATTTTATAAGTTATAATTTATATAAGTTACTAGTTTCAGTAATACCAAACATCATAGTAATAAAAAATACTTAATGTAATATTTGTTGCATTAAATTTGAAAGAAAAAATAAATTTAAATTAAAAAATTATTAAAATTCAATTTAAATTCTTGACCATTTTATTTTACAAGCTACAATTTATAAGTTACTAGTTTCAGTAATGCCAAACATCATAGTAATAAAAAATACTTAATATAATATTTGTTGCATTAAATTTGCAAGAAAAAATAAATTTAAATTAAAAAATTATTAAAATTCAATTTAAATTCTTGTCCATTTTATTTGAGGATGAATTTTCTTCTCTTTTTTTTTTTTATGAAAGAAAACTAGCCAGCCAAACATCAAGTACATCCATAGTTGTCAATACTACATCAATACATCCATAGTTGTCAATACCGTAACATATGGTACCGTACTAATTTGAAATAATATTGATATATTAATTACTTAGTTTCGTATCAGTCTATACCGGATGATACCGGATATGTACCAGTTCATAATTAATTTTTTTTAAAAAAATAATTTTTACTTATTTTTTGCTTCTATTTTTGTTTCTTATTTTCATACTTCAATTCAAACATCAAATATAGTATAAAAGAAAAATTTTAAAACTAATTAATATTAAATGGTTGTTTGGTAAAACTATTCATAGTAGATTTTGACTCCGTTTAGATAAATAGCTTATTTGTTTATTATGAAATAAATAAAAACATAAATAAATAAGTTGATTGGCTAACTTGGCCCTTAAGTGGCTTATTTATATATTTGTTTATTTATTTATTTACTTGTTTTTGTTTATTGACTTAAATAAGAAGTATATTAGACTAAATTTTAGTTTAAATCATATTTATTTGACTTATTTGCTTAAATCTTATTTATTTGGCAAATCAAATGAAGTTGTTTATTTGGTTTTAAATAAGCCAAATAAGCAAATAAGAAAGTTACTCAAATGGAGCCTTTAGTTACTTACTGCTGATTTTTGTTATAAATTATAATTTTTTTTAAATACTTATAATTTTTATTATAAACTATAACTATATTTTTTTATTTCAATTACAAGTTAAAAGTATTTACTAAATACTCACAATTTTAATTACAAACTACAATTTATAAGTTACAAATTTCAATAATGCCAAACACCATCTAAATTAGTAACCAAACAAGGATGAAAATCAAATACCAATTTTTGATTAACTCTTGCGTCACAAGCATTTTTTGTTCAATTAGTACAAATTATATATTTTTAATTTACATTAAATTAGTAAAATATAATCAAACATGTAAAATGGAAGTAATGTTTCCATTAATTAAAAGTTCCTAAAAAATTTAACAAATAAATATATATTTCACCATATTTCATAAATGGCACAAAACTCAGTTCTCATCATTTTACGAAATTAATTATTTGTGTTTCTTTTTCGATTTACACGTAAAATAAATTCAATCAACTGGAAGGTGTTTGACAAGTCTTCTTGGGTCAATTTTTAATTTTTTGCTATTAATTTTAGTAATAATTTATAATTTTTTTTTAACACTCTTAATTTCTATTATCAATTATAATTATTTTTTTCTGTTTCAGTTACAAACTAATATATTTACAAAATATGTATAACTTTTACTACAAATTATAATTTATAAACTATTAGTTTCAATAATATCAAATACCTTCTTTGAAAAAACTAAAGGTAAATTACACTGACCTCCCATAAACTTTCTGACAAAAATAGATACACTCTATGTAGTTTCTGAAACGACACTAACCTCTAATTTAATTTAGTTTTTACATCAAATTAGTTCAACCGTCAAATTTCCGTTATTACTTAACGAAAAATACTAATTTATTTAATTTTCTTGTAATTTAGAATCCATTTGGACTCACTTTTTTTTGTTGACTTTTAACTTAAAAATCAACTTTTTAAACTACACTGTTTAATATGTCTAAAACATTTGCTAATCTTTTTATTAAAAAATTTTATTTTTATCTAAAATACTGTAACGTTTCTTACTCTATGAAATATTTGTTATACTCATAAAAAAATTAAGACTATTATCAGAAATTTAAAAATCTAAACATCATCCAAAATATTAAAGCTTAAAAATAAAAAATAATGATACGTTAGATTTTTTTTAGACATTTAATGGGGCGTTAAGAATTTTTTATGGTACATATGAGTCATTTAAAAAAAATACTTGCCTTTAGTGAGAATTATAGAAATTTGATTACTTTTTTTTTTACTTTTTATTAAATGTAAAAAGTGTATTAAATATGTAAAAAGAATCAAATATAAAAAAATACAAAAATAGAATTAAATTAATACACTTTTTAATTTTTATTTTAAAGTTCTTATCTCCAAACTCTAATTAATAAAAAGTAAAAAAATTTAATTAAATTTCTATAAATCTCGGCAAATTTTTTTTTAAATGACTCATAAGTACCATAAAAAATGCTTAACGCTCCATTAAAATGTCTACAAAAAATCTAACGTATTATTATTTTCTATTTTTACACTCTAATATTTTGGATGACGTTTAGATTTTTAAATTTATGATAATAGACCTGATTTTTTTATGAGTATAATAAATATTTTATAGAATAAGAAACTAAAGTATTTTAGATAAAAATAGAATTTTTTTTAATAAAAAGATTAACAAATGTTTTAGATATATTAAACAGTGTGGTTTAAAAAGTTAATTTTTAAGCTAAAAAGTTAACAAAAAAGTGAGCTCAAACATGTTCTTAGTCACAAGAAAACTAAATAAATTAACATTTTTCGTTAAGTAATAACGATGATTTGACGATTTAACTAATTTAACTAATTTAATACAAAAATTAAATCAGAAAAAAAGTGAGTTTTATTTCAGAAATCATAAGAGATATATTTATTTTTATCAAAAACTTAGAAAAATCAGAATAATTTACCCAAAAACTAAAATTGCCCATCTAAGGAGACACATGAGCCTCTGGCCTCCCAATGGTAGCGCCCTAGCTTCGTGCACTAGGGCGACTCCACATAAGGTGACTTAGTTTATGTTTGGTTTAATTTTTTTTTAAAAAAAATTTACATAAAATCTTTTAAAAAGTTTATTGATTTGGATTAAGTTGATTTTTTTTACATTTTTTTACATTTACTTTTTTCTATAAAAAAAGTCAAAAAATCTAAAAACTTTAAAAAAATTTTAGTCCAAACACAAACTTACTAAAAAAATTAATGTAATTGATCCTTGATAGTACAAAAATATGTATAACAACCCCCAATATATTGCACTAAATTTTCTTTTTTCAGTACTGATTATTTCGAACATAGATAATATATTTTTTGTTCTTAGGCGGTGACAATATAAAGTTTCACAAATTATAAACTTATATCACTTTTGTATTGAGATATTTCATACAACTTTAAGAGTTTAACAACTACTTTATAAACATGAATACCAATCAAATTATTTTTTTGTATGGTTTGTTCCAATAATTATTTGGCCAAAATATATATTTAATAATGTTAACAACGAAATCATTACGCAACAATTTCAAAATATGAAATCTCGTCAAATGCATTTTTAGAAGTTTATATATTTTTATATTTTTTTATCAAATCAATAATATGAATATATTAAGTGTATTCTATTATTAATTGAGATGATTAATTTAATTTGCGCTATGTTGATAATAGATAATCAATTGTTGATAATAGTTGATTTATGCATAAAGATAGTTAAATCCTGTTATATAATGATCAAAAATTCATATTAAAGCCAAGTACAACAAAATTAAATTATGAGATTCTTAGATAATTAATTATATTTATAAATTTAATAAATATATCAACGGAGTTAATAAAAGTCCAGAAAAAACTAATTTTTATTGATCTTTATGCCTATAGAAAAGGGTCAATAACTAATTTTTTAAGTTATTGATCTTTACTCTCAAGCTAACTCAGGGACTAAACTAAAATTATTAATTTATATATTTTTTAATTCAGAACCAAATTAATAACTTAAAAAAAATCGATCCATATAGGTTAGATTAGTTATATATATATATATATATATGAAAAATATTTCTGAGGCATGTGTTGATTATGATTTTATAACATCATGTAACCACTTTGTTTCTTATCTTTCAAGTGAAGGAATGAAATGGTAATCAATTTTTTCAATTTTGGAAAATACAAAAGGGCAGTACTTTGTTTGTCTATAGTACACATTTTTTTTTTATATATATCTTTGTCACTACTCTTATAAATCTTTCCCCCATTTCACATGCTCATTACACATATATTGCCTAAATTAAAGAATCATTTTATTTTTAAATTGCACCCATCTATCATGCAAGTCATGATGGAATTAATTTTTTTATATTTTTTAATAAAAAAGTTGTAAAAAAAAATATAAGAGTGACAAGATAGCTGCAGCTTCGGGCCATTATAGATTTTAGTTTGTAGTTCAATAAAAAAAAAATCAAATAAAAGTGCTTATAGTTTTTTATTAATAATTTTTAATGTTATTGTTTTAAGTTATAAGTTTATAATTTAATAAATATTTACATCTTATGCTTATACTTATGATCACAAATTTTCAACTATGATCTATTATTTTATAATTTTGGTTATAATAAATACCCTTATTACATCATGATGGTCTTTGGTTTTACTGAAACTAGTAGTTCATAAATTATAATTTATAACAGAAGTTGTGATTGTTTGGTGAAATTATGACTTGTAACTAAAATAGAAGAAAAACTAATTATAAATTATAACAGAAATTGTGAATTTTTAAAAAAATTTATAACTTATAACTAAAATTAGTAGCACAAAGTTAAGCAAATACCCCCCAGTTATAAAATTAGTAGCACAAAGTTAATCAAATACCCCCCATGACACGAGAGAACTTCATACATAAGACCAAAATATCTTTACTCTCGATAGTGTTAAGCATGTGGAAGGGAAGAGTTTTATTTTTTCTCCTCTTGAGTAGACCTAAATTTTGAAATGACAATCATTATCGAGAGTGTTCGGTGTAATTGAATTTAATAAACTTATAGATTATAGTAGAAAATATGCAATTATTACTTTAAATAGAAGCTACTAGTGCTTATTAAAGTTGTAAACTTATAATTTCAAGTAAAAAATTTTTAATTTGATAATTTTTAATCAGAAACTACAAATATAAAACTATGAGTAGACTTGTTTTAATATTCTTACTTTTTGCTGACTCGTGAACTAAAAGCTATATTAAGCCAAACACCTTCATTGTACATGCATTATACATGAAGTGCATCAAGCCCAACCTTGACAAAATAAAAAAATCAGGTTAAACTCTCAATCCAACCTTTTGACAAATTAAATAAATTAGGCTGAAATCAATTTACTTTTTTAAGAAGAGAAGTCTTTTAGAAGGAATTGTGATTCAAAGAGTGCAACCCAAGTTATTAGATAAAAGTGAAAGTGAGCATAACCCCAACTCCTTTCAATGTCTATCAAGTATCAACACATACTTCACAATTCACATGCATATATATATATATATATATATATATATATATATAGAGAGAGAGAGAGAGA
>JAOTRH010343637.1:0-36772 GCA_034768845.1 Heliamphora exappendiculata | reverse complement strand
GTTAATGTGGACAGCTTAGATTGAGTAAAGGTGTTACTGGTTAACTAGGGATATATACAAACAAAAAGAATCAACCGTGATTTTATTGGACAGGGATGGCATGGGATTGAATGGAATGGACTGATTTGACCTAAAAAGGAACTAAATCTTCTTTTCCACCATAGAAACTTCAAGATCTAACTATTTTCCGTAAGGGTTTCTTCGCTTCCAAATAAAACCTAAAGAAAATAAGAAAAGTTGAAGAGAAAAGAGAAATAGCATACAGGAAAAGATATCGACAAGATAAAAACATTAAAAAAATCAATGTATTCAGATTTTGAATTCGCATTTCATCTTTTTTCCCGGTTGAGAAAAGATTATTTTCCGTTTAACTTTGGCCTATTCATGGTTATATACAAAAACATGAATTTGTAAAAGTCTAGTTTTCTTGTTCTTTATCTGCCACCAATTAACGAGAGAACTCAACTAAAAAAGAAAAAGAATCAGGAAAGGAAGTGATGGGGGTAAAAGATAATTTCCTCTTCATTGATACTTCAACCAAGACTCAATTATGTGTATATAATCACGCCCAAAACAAATAATCGATTCACATATGCATACAAGATTTGTGTATGTAATGTGTTTATATATATATATATACACACACACAGATATATATATATATATATATATATATGTGTGTGTGTATTTGCATGTATAGGTAGTTTTTTTACATGCGAGTTTGTCCAATCTTCTTCGAAGAGAGAGAAAGAGAGAGAGAGCCGCAAAAGAGTATAGGGACGAGCTTAGACCCACAATAACACTCATTGAAAAAAGTGGAAAACATTAAGAAAATTTATTTCTTGGAATTTGTCATGAGGACAAAGAGTGAGAGTAATTATTTGGTAGATTTGGAACAACTTGTAATATTGTTTATTAAGTGATTTTATCTAATCACCTATTGGAAAAAACTATGCATATAATAATATAGGCTTATTTTTTGTAGGTAAGTATAAGACAAAATTAATTCACTTAATATGTATAGTATATTTTTATTTATTAAAAGTACTAATGTACCACATATGTAATGTCACGTGGTATTTCAAAATTACCTATTTTTCTAAGAGTAAGATAGAATTTTCTTTTCTCTCTCAAATGTTAGACTGCCAACATTACCCTTTAAACAGACAATTACAATCCCTTTGTCCATCTAAGAGGGAAAAAAAAAAACAATTGTTGAAGTTATGGGGAAAGAAAAGAAAATATGAAAAAATGTAGTATGTTTTTTTTTTTTCCTTTTGGTTTTTTATTTAGATCAACAAAAGAGCAAGCAGAGTTGTATATATACTATATTATCTGGTAAGTCTTTATAAGAGGAAAAACAGAGTTTATTGATATTAATCTTATTGTAAGTACTGTTCTTTTAATTTATTTTGAAGTGTTAATTTCGTTATTGTAAAATTTAAGTGTTTAATTTCTTTTTTTTTTAAATTTCTTTATTTTTGGAGAGATTGAGAAAGTAATCATTAATAAAAGAGTTTTTTTTAATAAAAGAGTTTTTTTTTTAATTCACCATCGTTGTCGTCTCGTGCCGGGCTTAGATAGTCGTCCTCGATGCGCTAATGGAGATGCTGCACCTGTATCTGAAGAGAGGTGACATGGGAGCTGAGGTCGATCATTCGATGCTGCAAGAGATCCTGATTCAAAACAAACTGACTGTGCAAGATCTCCTGGCCAGAATAAAGGTTACTGATACTGGCGTCGAGGGTATCAAAGTGAGTATCAAAGGAGGTGAGGGAGAATTAAAGCGCTGCAGATGATCAAATATGGTGACGTAGGCAGCACCACCAGCAGAAGATCCCGATGAAGAGGAGAGACCGACAGAGGCATAGAAGGGAAGAGAAGGGACGGGAGGAGGAGAAGAAGGAGCAAGAACCGTTGGAGTCGAAGGTGAAAAGATGTTAGGAAAGGTAGGCTTAATAGGAGGATACTCGGGATCCGGGCGAAGATGACGGGAGTAACCTCGGGATCTATAGAGATGTGGGCATTGCTCAAGTTCTCAGACTAAGTAGAAAAGTTGCCTTTCGGAAGAACTGAA
Organism: Heliamphora exappendiculata; assembly: GCA_034768845.1. NCBI lineage: Eukaryota > Viridiplantae > Streptophyta > Magnoliopsida > Ericales > Sarraceniaceae > Heliamphora > Heliamphora exappendiculata. The sequence continues at coordinate 34,695 of JAOTRH010343637.1, read as the reverse complement.
GGCTCAGAAGGATAGAGAGGAATTGAACGAGCATTGAAAAGGCAAGTCAACAGGGAGCAAAAAGGGAGACCCACAATCCCCTGGGGCTGATAAGCATAATTGGCGATCTGAATCCAGATATGCAGAGGAAGGTCATAAGAAAAACCACACCCAATGGCATAGAGAAGCTCAGCCTGAACAAGCTGGATATCAGAGGTATGGCCAGTAGGATCAATGATAAAGGCGATAATCTTGTTAAGGGCTCGATAGGGACGAGTAAGATGGGCCTGTTTGAGGGTAGGCATATAGCAGTGAGCTCCACTGGTGAGCTCCCAAGAGACCTCCTGGCGAATAGGAGCCACAGCCTCATCAAGGGGGTATGGAGGGTCCTGAACAAAAGGACCCCCAAGAGGGTCGCCACATCCTCGACAGTGAGGATGAACGGCCAGCCCCAAAGCCAAGAGGCAAGAGTGAAGGTCTCAAAGGAAATGTCTGAGGTGTTTGCATAGAACTCCCGAACTATCTTGGGATATGCAACCTCATGGCCTTGGCACGCCCCATTCTAGCCTGAACTGGGCAATGAGACTGTTACCCATGAAAGTGTGGATATGCACGGGTTGTGTGCCCCGATTGGCTAGAGCAACGTACTACTTCTTGGCCTGGGATGAAATAAATGGGTCATACCCGAGACAACTTGGGCGTTTCCACCCTCGGAACTTAATCCCAGACAGGTCCCCGGCCATGAAGAACACAACCCCGCAAATCGCAAGAAAAAAAATAAAAAAGAATAGTAGAGGAGAGAAAAGAAATAGAGGAGAGAGAGAGAGAAGATGGTGAGGAGGAATACCTATAGTGAAGCCGAAGAGATGTTGAAGAGAAGTCAAAGGGTTGCCGGAGAAAGCTAGAGGGTCGCTAGAGAATCTAGGACGGTTGCCGGAGAACGACAGGAGGAGCGCTGGAGAGGGTCTAGAGAGAGAAAGAGAATAAGGAGAGGAGAGGGGCCTGCAGTTTTTATGGAGCCAGGGCAAAGACCCTCGAGCGCTCCACAAGCGCGTATTAACGCTTGGGTGTTTGAGCGCTCAGCCAGCATGCATAGGCACATAGGCGCTTGAGCGCACAACGAGCGCCTAGTGAGAGCATGCCACTGTCTAGGCCACTCCCCCTCGAACAGCTCCTTATACCCAGAGACAAGCAAGCAAGCAATCATACAACCAGGAAAAAGTTCACACAATAGGATACATATATATATATATATATATATATATATATATACAAGAGGAACTAGGAATACTACAAGACAAACCGGCAATAACACGCAATCCATGAACCAAAGCAAGCATAGACTAAATATATTCGCAGAAAATATGGTACTGAATCAGTTTCAGGCAAACTCATCATGGATTAACAGGCGTAAGAATGAATTACCAAACTAATGCGTCAAAAGTGTAAACGGTGAACCCTGTGGCAGAGAAGCATGCGACTTGAAGAGAGGTAAGAGAAGACACAACCCAAGAATCAGGATAACACATCCAACAAGATAGCATTGAAATCAAACCGTCTAGCATTTGGACCTTGAGTCATATGCACAAACCTCAGCCAAGAAAAGGGAGAGAAGGCCAGGCACAAAGCCAATATGTTGTTACTATATATTTTTTTATTTTTTTATTTTTTTGTTTTTGTTGTATTCTTATAGAGAAGAGGAAGGTAAATAGAGAATCTTTTCAGAAGATAATGTCACTCAAAGGAGATAAGCACAATCTCATAGGTTGTCAAAGACATAAGGATTGAGATAAAGACATAAGGAAAAGTAACTAAAGGTAAACCACAAATATCGGTCATCCAAGCAACTGAAGGAAGTGTATTGGGGAAATCAGATCAAATCAATCTTACAGACTCAATAGGACAGCGTGCGTCAAGAGAGTGTGTGCGAATGCATGGTATATAACAATACTTAAACGCCTTGAAACATACATGATCGTCTAGTCCAAAAGATAAAGTTCCATCCTTCATGAGAATGCACCAAGCTAAGTGCCAGGACATAGGATAACATTGAATCACAAGATAATAAATGCAGTATTATCAGATCCGCATGTGATCTAACACAGGAAAGCAGAAAGAACAGGCACACAAGCATGCAAGTAAACAGATCATCAAAAGAAGGAACAAAAAAAAGGCAAAAACAAAAGAAATGAAGCACCCCACCCATTTATCAGGAGAGATTAAACAGAGAGACATTCGAAGGGATTCAAACCTAGGGAAGTCTAAGGGTTTTGTTAAAATGCTAGCTTTTTTATCAAGAGTGGGAATGAACTCAAGAGACACGACACCATCCTCAACAAAATCGTGAATAAAATGATGTCGAATGTCTATGTGTTTGGTACGAGTGTGTTGGACAAGATGTTTTGAGATATTAATGGCACTGGTGTTGTCACAAAACACAGCCATCGTGCCCCAGGTGAAGTCATGTCACGCCACAAACTCCGGGTCACGTGAAATACCCACAAATAACTAAACATAACACCCAACCTGATAACACACTCTCAAATTAAACCATGCATGCAATGTATATAATTGCCAAAAGGCTTACATTACACGGTTCAACACTGAAAAAACATGTAAGCATACATGATACAAAAAGAACCAAAAAGGGAAGACTAGATCTTCTGCCTCTCCTGCAACCCCGAATCAACCTGCGTGACCGGTACCTGAAAAACATCTCAAATCCCATACCGTGAGGTAAAGCTCAGTAGAAACTACACAACACTTGCAATATAAGCTAAATATGCTAGGAAAATGTGGTACAATTTTAGACTCTCTTTCAAGCCTTCAAAACGATTTTCACAAGCAAGGAAAAGCGAGGATAATAACCATGTTGGACTCATCGGAGCCTCGAAAACGGTTTTCATATTGCAATTCACGCGAGTCTTAAAAATAATTCAAAATTGGTTTTATCCGCCCCATAATACATTTCATGCAATCCATGTATCTTTTCGAACTTTCACCAAAGGAATGCAGCCCCGCCTAATGCAGCACAGATACATACAATCGGCTCTCACAAGCCACAATAACCGTTCTACCACATAGATACAGATCAACACACAACAGACATCCTTACATATGCCTATACCACGAGATAAAATCGCATACCACGGGATAAAACTACATACTGCAAAATAACACTAAATACTACGGGATAACACCGAATCAACAGGATAACACTATATACTACGGGATAACACCGAACACTTGTGCTTTTACGAAACCAATGCCCTAACTGCTTCAGGATCACATATGATCACTCATCCATCTTACCGTATGCATGAATATCATAATTCTACAAGCATAAAAGCATGTATAGCCACAACGTTCCACATAACGATGCCACATAACCCGATAAGACATCACATGCCACACCCCCGTCATCCGTTTACCCGAATGACTCGTCCACACACCAAAACCACCAACGACACGAAAAACAAACATCTAACCCGGAGGCCAACACTTGAACCTCCTACAAAACGGTTATCACTAGAACCCCACCATAAAACGAATAACAGACCCACATGTGCTGCACATAACCACCATGCACACAACCATGCCCAAACCATCCGCATCTAACCATACCCGTCACCCCTGAGGACAATGTCTAAACAAACACCCGAGGCCATAACACGACGAAGCCACCACACAACCAACCGAACCCCAAAAAAAATTCAACAGTATTTTAGTTAACTAATCCCATATATCAATCAACTGAATACCATTGCAAACTAATTGAAAACCACGAACCAAACCACTAAACACCAAAACCATCACACAGGACCCCAGTCGACTGACCATCTATGCCCAGTCGACTGACCATCTATGCTCAGTCGACTAAAAACATGCTAGAAAACAAGAAAAACCAAAACAAAACCATGTTAGTCGACTGACCTCCCAAAAATATGATCCAGTCGACTAATCTTCAAGATCCAGTTAACTGACCTTGCCTAGAAACTATTTTTGAGCTACGATTTCAACCCTCCAAACCTTGAATCAATCCCTTGAAACTCCTATCAAACACCCTCGGATTTATACACGCCCAAGCCAAACACCAAAGCCACAAAAGAAACCTTCAAAACATGATTCCATCCAATCGAAATCGACCCAAAAACATTTTTAAACCCTAAATCCCAACTTTTGAAACAAAAACAGATCTCAAGCATTTTAACCGGTAAAAACATGCACGATTACACGTAGCATCCTTATAAGACATGAGATTTTAAGATCCTACCTCAGTGAGTTAAAAACTCGACACCTCGAACCACGTACAAAATTGAACTTCGCTGGAATAAAATTTCGTCTGGATAGATGCGTAGGCCACGATGCCAATAACAAGGATCGGCTGTTGGATAGTCAAAAACTGAGCCTTGGGCCCCCGAGAAGTTAAAGAGAAGGCAGAGGGAAAAAGAGAAAACTTAGTTGAGAAGTTTAAAAAATATATTTTAAAATTATCTAACGCGAGATATTTATAGTCCACGAAATTATCTTTTTTTTAAACCCGCATCATGGCGCCTGTCGGCCCTGGGAACCAACCCCGCATGCATATCTAAACCTGATCATGCATAAAAACGCATACAAACATGCAGAAACAAAAACGGTAAACACGCGTCTAAAAACGCCGAAAAAGAAAACGGGTCAGGGTCTCACAACTCTACCCCCTTTAAAATAATTTTTCCATTGAAATTCAATATAAGGTCAAAAGAAAACAAACCGTTGATCGCAATCGGCGCAGGCATACGAGATGGTTAGCCAAACCATTCCTAGGATATAGTCAAACAAGGTCAAGTATCCTAAACAATGGCTAACTATGTCAAAGATACAGGATCTGCAACTTGTCCCAACCTCACATCCTCGCCAACCACTGCCTCAACATAGCACACCACTTGCAGAGTCCACAACTAACTGCAAACCTACGGCCATAGCCTTAAACATGGCCTCACCCTCTCCGCGCATAAATCACATCCATATAAAAGAAACACATAACATAAGATGCAGCATATAACATGAAACCACATAAGCATGCTAACACATAGTCACATAGGTTTATGTCAAACAAACCCCACATACTGAGGAGAACCGAAAAGAATGACGCGTCAATCTGGATAACCTACTCAAATTTCCTGCTTGAAATCAAGTCAGCTAAACGCGTTTCTAACTTGGCTCCCAAGTTTGTTAATTCAAATACCCAAAGCAGGACTAATTAATCCCACAATTCAACCCCCATACTCACACATACCCATCATTCTCATACTTAACATGCTAACATATTCATGTTATCAAAGCATCTAAACATATGCAATCAAGCACATGCAATCAACCTCACACGGTGATACACCCTCTTCCTACGGCTCTTAGGTATTCGAACCCAGAGCTCTTATACCAATCTGTCACGCCCCAAACTCCGAGTCACGTGAAACACTCACAAATAACCAAACATAACACCCAACCTGAGAACACACTCTCAAATTAAACCATACATGCACTGTATATAACTGCCAAAAAGGCTTATATTACACAGTTCCAATACTGAAAAAACATGTAAGCATACATGATACAGAAAGAACCAAAAAGGGAAGACTACAGATTTTTGTCTCTCTAGCAATCCCGAATCAACCTGCGTGACCGGTACGTAAAAAATATTTCAAATCCCACACTGTGAGCCAAAGTTCAGCAAAAACTAGACAACACATGCAATATAAGCAAACATGCTAGGAAAATGAGGTGCAGTTTTAGACTCTATTTCAAGCCTTCAAAACGATTTTCACAAGTAAGGAAAAGCAAGGATAATAACTATGTTGGACTCACAGGAGCCTCAAAAGTGGTTTGAAAATAGTTTTCATATCGCGATTCATTCGAGTCTTACAAATAATTCAAATTTGGTTTTATCCGTCCCATAATGTATTTCATGCAATCTATGTATCTTCTCGGACTTTCACCGAAGGACCGTATCCCCGCCTAATGCAACACAGATACATATAATCGGCTCTCACAAGCCATAATAACCGTTCTTCCACATAGATATAAATCAACACACAACAGACGTCCTTACATATGCCTATACCACGGGATAAAATCACACACCACGGGATAAAATCGCATACCACAGGATAAAACCGCACACCGCGGGATAAAACCGCATACCTCAGAATAACACTGAATACTACGAGATAACACCGAATAAATAGGATAACACTGTATACTACGGGATAACACCGAATCAACAGGATAACACTGTATACTATGGGATAACACCGAACACTTATGATTTTACAAAACCAAAGCCCTAACTGCTTCAGGATCACATAAGATCACGTATTCATCTTACCGTATGCATGAATATCATAATTCTATAAGCATAGAAGCATGTATAAACCACAAAATTCCACATAACGACGCCACATAACCCGACAAGACATCACGTGCCACATCCCCATCATCCATTTACCCGAACGACTCGTCCACACACTGGGACCTATCCACACACCAAGACCATCAACGATACGAAAAACCAACATCTAACCCAGAGGCCAACACCTGAGCCTCCCACAAAATGGTTCTCACCAGAACCCCACCTTAAAACGAATAACGAACCCACACGTCCCGCACATAACCACCACGCACACAACCGTGCCCCAACCATCCGCATCTAACCATACCCGTCACCCCCGAGGACAACGTCTAAACAAACACCTGAGGCCACGACACGACCCCCAAAGCCACCACGCAACCAACCGAACCCCAAAAAGAATCTAACAGTATTTCAGTCAACTAATCCCATATATCAATCAATTGAATACCGTTGGAAACTAATTGAAAACCACGAACCTAGCCACTAAACACCAAAACCATCGCACAGGACCCCAGTCGACTGACCATCCATGCCCAGTCGACTGAAAACATGCTGGAAAACAAGAAAAACCAAAACAAAACCATGTCAGTCGACTGACTTCCCAAAAACATGATCTAGTCGACTAATCTTCAAGATCCAATTGACTGACCTTGCCCAGAAACTATTTTTAAGCTACGGTTTCAACCCTCCAAACCTTGAATCAATGCCTCAAAACTCCTATCAAACACCCTCGGACTTATACACGCCCAAGCCTAACACCAAAATCATGAAAGAAACCTTCAAAACACGATTCCATCCAACCAAAATCGACCCAAAAACAGTTTTAAACCCTAAAACCCAACTTTTGAAACAAAAATAGATCTCATGCATTTTAACCGGTAAAAACACGTACGATTACACGTAGCACCCTTATAAGACATGAGAGTCTAAGATCCTACCTCGGTGAGTTAAAAACTCAACACCTTGAACTACGTACAAAATTGAGCTTCGCTGGAATAAAATTTCGTCTGGATGGATGCGTAGACCACGATGCCAATAATAAGGATCGGATGTTGGATAGTCAAAAACTGAGCCCTAGGCCCCCAAGAAGTTATAGAGAAGGCACTAGCGCAGTCCTTGTTGCTGCTACTGCCATTACTGTTGTTGTTGGGGATTTGGTGGCTTGTTCTCAAACCCTTGGTTTATGCCTCTATTTCCTCGAGAGCACTTTGACTTCTTCTGGCCTTCTCCTCCATAGCCAAAATATTTGAAAACTTCTCCATCTCTCGGTGCATGTTGCTAGTACCTTCCTCCAGCCTGATGATTCTAGTTGTAAGGCTTGGGGTTCTAGTAGTTTTTATTGTGATTGTTGTGTACTGGTCCTCCTTTCGAGGAACTTTCTCTACCCTGGTAAATTTTTCTCAAGTTTAAAATTTCTCACTCAAGAAGTACAATTATCCACAACCTCAACATAAGTAGGTTGCACATGCCCACCATGTGTCCTCTGACTACTGGCTCTAAGCCCCACTCAAATTTGCGTGCTCTTGGTGCCTCATCGGGGATGAAGGTAGTTGCATGTCGTCCCAATTCCTCAAACTTTACTGCCTATTCCGTCACAAACATCTGATTTTCTTGAGCTCTAAGAATTATCTAATCATATCATGTTTCAGTACTTCAAGAAAGTACTTCTAAAGAAAAAGTTCTTCAAACTGTGGCATCATAGTGACTTCTCTAGAGCCGCAACTCTTATCTCAAGAAAAAGTTCTCTAGAGCCACCTCTCCCTCTAGTTAGTAGGAGTCCAAGGCAACTCTGTCTGCTTTTCCTTGAACCCCTATTATGTCCAAAATATTTTTGACTTGGCGAAGCCATCCTTCTGCAACTTGTGGGTTCGATCCTCCAGAAAAGGTTGGGGGTCGAAGTCTATGAAATTCAGAAAACATAACTGTTCGATAGGGGATGGCAGGTGGCGACATTGGTCCCAGTGCCAGATGACGCAGAGCGTCAACAAGATTCTCTATAATATCATATGGTTTTCATTTCCTCTTCTTCTATGCTGCTCTATGTTGGGTTCATGGTTGATACATGGTTTTTCCCTAGGTTTAGTCATCTTGTTTAAAGTTAACCAAGCTTTTGAAACTATTTTAATTAAGGTTTAATTGTTTTAATAGACAAGAGGATCTATTATGTATGTTTATTATCCACAATTGTATATCTATAAAAGATGGTAGTGTTAGCATTTAATCCTAATATTGAACGCAATACTCCATATCGTAGATAGTCAAAAGGAACTGCAAACACCGCACATAGTTTATACAGAAGTACACAGCATAAAACAAGAAAAATCCACCTTAACCCTAGATCCTATCTAGCTAGTGTCCTCACTAGGATCCCTCTCCTCTTTGTTATGGTCTTTCTCATCTTTCTCCTCGTCGAAACCGAAGACAAGAGCGGTTAGTGGTGTAGGGGTGTACCTCGGGGAAGCAAGCGAGTACTCTGAAGGCAAGGGAGAGTACCTAGGTGAAACTAAGGAATAAACAAGAGAGGCTGGGGAGTAAGCGGGTGATGCCGGAGAATAGGGGGAAGCTGGAGAGTATCCCAAAGAAATAAAATACAATTACTTTTAAAACAAAATTTTCAAAGAATCCTTCCTACTCAGAGAAGACCGCTCGAGCGAACCCACTACTGCTCGAGCGGTGGACTACCCGAGAGTCTCCAAGTTAAAATCCTAAATTTTTTTCTAAATGTTGGAAAAACACCAAAACTTCTCATCCTTTGAACATGGTTTTGGATAGACAAAACATGAAGTTAAAAACCTACGTTTAACACTTGAAATAACCTTTCACTTCTCAAAAACTTAAAATTCAACAATCTAAACCATAGAATTTCATACCAAACTAAGGAATAAATCTGAAACAACACCCCAACATTCTCACATGCATATAATTCATGAGTATATGGCCTTAGAGCCTTATAGCACGGGTTTCTACCAACCCAAATACGACTTTCAAGTCTAGCCAAGAGTTACAATTACAATATACAATTTTCAAAAGCTTTTTTCAATGAAACTCACAATTTTAATCTAAATAACCTAAAAAGGGTCACAACGACTGTTCTTCTTACTTGATCACTAGCTTCCCATTATTACCTGAAATTGTTTAAACAACATGAGCCGAAATTCATAGGAAATAAACTAAAAATAAATAAATGAACGACATGAGAGAATGGTCATGTGAAATGCACAACAACGTTTTATCCAAAATCAATTCTATTTTCAAATACATTTTTCATTCACATAACTGAGTCTTCATGTATAAACACCATAGTTTCAGCCTTCCATTTCCTTATCATTTTCAAACTGTTTCAAGGTATTCACTACCACAGTTTTTAAACCCCTTTCATGGTGTTCATAATTTCCAATTTCATCCAACCTTACCACAATTTCAAAGTAGTCATACGTTCAATTACTCCCACCGTTTTAACCAAAGTCTTGCAAACCCAATTCAATTCATGATTTTTAAACTTTTAATTTCTCTCAATCATTAACCAAGATTTTTCAAACCCAAACCAATTCTTAATTTAAATTAGTACCAAAATCCGAACGGTGCCTATAGACCCAAGCGTAGTTATTATAGCTGGGCCACGCGAGGCCCAATGGATAAATACCATTTCTATAGTATGTCGCGGACAGCACGCATTTTCAATTTCTCTTGAAATCATCGATGAGTGGGCCGTCTAGAGCACACTTTTACGAAGATTAACCCGATGAAAGGGCAGGCCTACCATACATTGGGTAAGTTCTTAGATTTTTACCGAGGAGCTACTCAAACCCAACTTAATTATCCAATCAAATTATATGGTACTTTAATTAGATTAGTCATATTAAAATTAAAATGAGTTCAACCATCAAACTTGGTTCCTCTCGTCAAACCCAACACAATTAGGATCATCATCATCAACAATTATCAATTTTCTCATATTTCTCACATTCGGGTTAAATTAGATCAAAAATCCCAACCAATCACTCCATGGTTTCATATCTCATCAAATTCATATGACTTGTTCAAATTTCCTAACCCATCATCTCTTGATTTTTACATTTCATTAAAATTCATGGAATTTGTACACAAGTAGGTCAACACAATCTTCAATTTATCAAAACTCAAGTCAATTTCATCATTTGAGTTCATCCATCCTAAAAGCCACAATTTGTTCAGGGTTTAACCTAATCAAAATCCTAATTTTTCAATTCACAGATTCATATTTCTCCAACAACAATAGCATGATAGATTTAGCATAAATTATTTATAAAGTCAAGATTTTTTATTTTTCAACATCAAACCCTAATCTAGGGTTTCAAAAATATAAATTTTTCATGCTTTTATGTAAATACGACAAATATACAACTTATATATATCCATATATCAAGATTTGTCTTAAATTCTACCTCTTAGGTGACAAATCCACAAGAACAAAGCTCTAGTAAGTTATAACGACGAAAACTACCAATCTGTTAGGTGAAATGGAGCTTCCAACGCATAAATTAATTCTTCAATGGCCTACAATCGAAAGGAGAGCAAGATGAATCCATCAACGGAGGGTATGAAGAGCTCAAGGATGCTCCAATGGAGATTCTAGGGGTTTTAGGCTCGAGTTAGAGAGAAAAGAAAGAGAGAAATGAGCAATTAAAGCTCAACCAGCGACTTAAATCCCTCTATGCCGGCAGTTCGCTCGAGCAGCCTTGAGAATTTTTGATCCATCTCACTGTAAGTGTCCCGAATGAAGAAAATCATATGTGGTTTAAATTTTGATCCAAACACCTCGAAACTCATCCAAATAACCTACAATAACTGTTTCCATGTATTACCAAGTATACAATTATTATCATCCATTATATATCATGACCAACTTTAGCTTTTCACAAAATTAAACACTTTACTACTTTCCATCGAAAGCCTCATAACAAATTTTAATTAATCCTTAAAAATAAAAAGAGACTGTGAGACCCTCACCTGTTTTAATTTTTGTAACGTTTCGACGTGTTGTTTATTATTTTTACAATAGCATGTTTATGTGCATTTTATGCATGTTCGAGCTTAGAAATGCATGTTGGGTTGGATACCGGGACTGTTGAGAGTTGTGGTGTAGGGTTTTTAAAAAAAAAAAGATATTTTTATTGCCTATAAATATCTAGTCTTAGATATTTTGGTGGAGATATTATTCAAAAGCTTAGAGGCTACGTCTCCTTTTCTAAACAAAAACCTCTGCCTTCTCTCTAGATTTTCTTAGGACCCAGACTTTGTTTTTGGCAATCGGGTAGTGAATCCTTGCTATCGGCACCAAGTGCTACGCGTTCATCTGGATGAAATTTTGTTGCGTCGAGTTTTTAACTCAACGAGGTAGGATCCTAGACTATCTTCTCTTTAAAGGGTACTACGTGCAATTATATATGTTTTCACCATTTAAAAATACATGAAAGGTTAGTTTATGTTTCAAAAAGTTGGATTTTTGGTTCAAAATCGCTTTTGGTTGATTTTCGGTTGGAGGAGAAGGGGTTTGAGTCTTTCCTTTCAGTGTATCTTTGTTGTTTTGGGTTTGTGTAGTCTCGTGGCTTGTAAAGGGAGTGTTTGGTTGGTTTAATTTTGGGCTGAGAAGTTGTTTCAGTAGCTTGGGTTTCTTTTTCACCATCACCACTAACCTTTTCTAAAATTTGGGAATTTTATTTTTTGTGTCGACAACTCTTTTCTATTTTTGTCCACACCTTGCTGTTTGTGTCAACACTTTTCTGTTTGTGTCGACCATTTTTCCCTCTGTGGTGTTGAGCACGATGTGGCTATTTACGTTGAAGCTCTCTATTCTTTTGTGTCGACACAATTTTCTGTTTGTGTCGACACCTTTTTTCTGTTGGTGTCAACCATTTTTCCTTCTATTGGAGTGGAGCATTTTGTTGCTATTTGTGTTGACACATTTTTAGTTTGTGACGACACCTTCGCTGGTTGTGTTGACACATTTTCTGTTTGTGTCAACACTTTTTCTGTTGGTGTCAATCCTTTTCTTCCTTGTGTGAGAAGGAGAGTTTTGAGATTGGGGTGAGTTCTAAGAGCCCTTGGTTTACTAGAATGTCATACTTTTATGTTTATACCATGTTTGCTTGGATAAAAGCATATTTTGCACTATTTCTTGGTTTATTGCATCATATGACTTGTGGAGGTATGTTTCCAAAGGTGGTTTTGAAAATGGTAATTTTTTATAAAAATATCAACACTCGGTATTTTGGAAATTTGGAGCTAACCCTTAGGGTTGAGTCTCAGTTTTGGAAATATTTTGTTAAAAACAGGGATAAATATTTTTAAAATATTTTTGTTGATCTCTATGTTGATGGATGGATCTTTATACATGTTTAATGTAAAATTATGAAAATATTTTTGTAGTTATGCTACGTGTTGGTTTTTAAATGATTCTAGGTGTACCGGGATAGCGGGTATGTGACACGAGTTACCCTCAGTGGAACTTCAGAAACGTGCGCAGAATAGGTACTTTTGTCCTTCGGGATAATTTCTGTAAAGAAGGTAGTTGGGTGCTTTGTTCCCTCGGGTTTCGAACCTGTAAACTAAGTCTTTACGTTGTGGTGGCTCCGTCTAGAACTTGTCGTTACCTAACCGGTCCTAAGATGTTTAGGCATTGGGTATTGGACAAGAGTCTATAGTTGTTACCTATGTTCCTTTGTGACAGAGTCGGTACATAGGAATCACTATATCATTTTCCTCGACTGCGTGTGTTCCGAGTGGAAAATATTATTTCTCTTTCCTCGGTGTGTGATCCGAGTGAAAACTAACGTTTTGGTTACTGTTTTTCTTTAACTGTGAAACGTTATTTGCATTGTTGAAATGCTTGATTTTGAGAATGAAAAACGTGGAGTTTTATGAAGTAAAACCTTTTTGAGGCTCCCATTAGCCTGATTAAAAACTTGTGATTTTCAGGATGAAAAACTTTTTTGGCTCATGTGATTGAGTCAAATTTATGCTATGTGATTGCATAACCTTCTTTAAGGCTTTATAGTTTATTTCTATTGAGTTTCGGCTCACGTTGTGGGATTTGTTAAAACTTTTTTCAGGTGAACGTGGTCCTGCACATTGACCTTGAGGTGCCCGGAGGTTGCTGATGACAAGACTTTTGTTATGTCTTGATAGGTAGTTTATACCTTTTGTATATGTTTCATGTTGTAAAGCATATGTATTTCTTATGGACGTGGGCTAATGTATGCATGTCTTATGCTTTCGAGAGAAACCTTGGGTTTGCTGTATTTTAGTTTTGGTAGTTATTTGTGGTCTTTTTGCGTGACCCAGAGTTTGGGACGTGACAGGGATCGAATCTCTACATGAATAATTAGGTGAGATGGGGGAGTCTCTGGGTGAAGCTAGTGGGAAGACCTGGGTGTAGGTGACAGTATTGTGGGGCGGTGATGGTAGCCGATAAGCTGAACTACCGAAGAAAACTTCTTCCTCCATGTGACAGGGGTTAGAGAAAGATGGGAGCGTACACCGTCGAGCCTGCCCGAAATGGTGGGTTGCCCTTGGTTGTATTAGGGCATTTAACGCGACCCCTATAACCTTGGGGTACTCCTCCCATACCTTTTGAATGTACCAGATGACGTCTTTCTCTCCACTCCATCGTAGGTTTCCTTCTGTGCTCTTGGGGTTAAGGGGCACAATTTGGCTAGCTAGGTAGCGGAAAGGCCTCTAAGAGTCATAGCTGACATGCAACTCACCTGATGTTGTTGGGCCTTCCGAGGCCACGAGACTCCCTGGTACAATAGAACCTCATGATGCTAGAGAGTCCATTCTATAAGGAAACAGAAGAATGGTGTCAGTTTGATATAAACTATAGTTCGAAAATTCCATGTCTAATACAAAGAAATCTAATCAAGTCTAAAGGCCCAAGTCTAAGCAACAGTTGCGTGGGTGATGGTTGAATCTAAACTCTAATACTAAACTGTAACACCCTAAAATTCGAGTAATGTCCAGAGCGACAAAGTTATTAAACTAAAATGAACGTTCAATACTACCCAGCCATGCATAAAATAATACAAAGTATAATTATTACAGACCCAAAATGAGAAGTACGAGTACTTCTCATTTATGCTAATATTGTTTTTAAACTCTTACAATAATTTAAAGATTTAACTTAAAAGTTATATATGCAGTTGCAAATAAGAAGAAATGAAAAGAAAGGGTTGTATAAAATCATACATTGAATGTTTTGTATTTATTTTTTATTTATTAATAAAAATTATTTTTTCCATTTTATTGAGAATCTATACGAGTATTGTACGCGTTTTATTATTTATTTAATATTGTGCATGTGTGTTTTTTAACCAACATAATAGTTAATCTGGTGTGTAGAGTTCGACTTACATACAGAAGATCAAGTTATCGGTTTTTGAAGAATATATGTTTTTAGTTCACAGTCTTAAATGAAATTGGATGTACCATCGGTACGGCTGTAGTACAATATTTTAGGAGATCTGTCTTGATTACGAAAAACGGTCATTATTTCAAGAATTGTTCCGACTCATTATAATAATACACTTTGTGTGTATTGAACACGACGGCATTGGGGTAATTAATTTTATATTTACTATATAAATTAATTTACACTCAATGGTTATTATGAGTACTTATACTATTAATCTCAAAATAATTATTAAACACGTATATTTAATATTCGTTATTAAACACGTTTATTTAATGTTTGATGTTTTAATTCATTAAGTGGTGTGATTTTTTATAGATCTATAATCTCGATGAGTTGGATAACGACATTACATATATGATGTATATTAATTATTTACGAAATTCACGACCCGACAAATGATTGATGATACCCCCTTAAGAAATCTAATAATATATAATTATGTCAAATTCTGTAGATAAATTTTATAATTTGACATATAAAATAAGTTAAGCAGAAGCACTTAAGGATTTTTAAAAGTGATCGATTAAATATAATTGTCAGTAATTTAATTTAATTGACGAATATCTGTAATCTTAACGTGGAAAGAAAAATAAGCATTTAATAATATAAGTACAAAAAGTTCGATTTTGAGAATAAGTGTAACATCCCAGTCTGGACCCTAGTTGTAATAACTCGATTTGCAACAACCCGTGTAGCAATCCATCCCAAAATCTAGTATTAGCGATGATTAATTGAAAGATCTTAGGTCGCTAGAAAGATAGAAATCCAAATTCAACCCGAAACCCAAATTCGACTCAAAAATCTTAAAAAGACCAAATACTCAAAAGTAAAACCCTAATCCTCATAGAAGACTCCTAACATCCTAAATTAAGTAAATAACATGAAATATGAGGTTAAAAATAAAAAATTCTCAAAATTAGAGTAAAATAACTATTTTGCCCATAGTATTTCAAAAAATCTTAAAAAATCTAAAATTTTACACATGAACATCTTAAATTAGATATTTAAATACAATTAAGTATCAAAAGGCAAAATAACATCAAAAATATTATAAAAACTCCCCCAGTGGCCGGCCACATTGGAGTGTGTGCCCAAAAAGTGACTTTTTCCCTTTTTAAACTCAAAAATGAGAAAAAATTGTACAAATCTAGTATTATTATGACCCAATGACTTTTTATACAAGTAACATACATACTAATATAATATTATAGACTAACAAAGATAAATAAATCATTATTAAAGTTTTTACACACTTAAATAAGTCAAAAAATTACATCTACTCAAAATAGTTTAAAGTAACTTAATTATCTACCTTTAAATAATTAATTGTCATCAACATTTTTATAAACTATAATAATAATAACAACACTAAAATAATTCATTTTAGTAAGTTAGAAGATCAAAAAGATATATCAAATCAATTTTAAAAATATTTTCTTGAACAATATAGTGCCAAAATATTACCAAATAAGCACTTAAAGCAAAATTTGAGCACAAAAATCAACCAAACAGCCCCTTGGCCGAAAACCCACCTGATGTTATGAACATTTCAGATTTTAAATCTCTTAAAAAGAGCCTCCACCTCTCATGCAACCAATTAAAATTAAGAAAAATTTAAATTTGTCTTACAATGCACTTATGGCCTCCACTACCTTTTTCTCTATAAAATAGAGCCTTAAACCCCTTCTTCCCCTTCATAAAATTCGGTTGAGAGAGAGGAGAAAAACCCAAAATTTCAAGTGTTCTTGAGGAGAAGAAGAGAAGAAAAGAGAAAAGAAGGAGAAGGATCCACGGAAGGGAGGTATTTGGAGACCAAGAAAATACCAAAGCCAAGTCCTCTAGCCATCCTCCACTCTTAGGTCTTCAAATAAGGTAAGTAAAATCTCTAAACTTTCTATTCAACATCAACATAAAACTCCTCTCAACTCATATCTTAAAACACAATCAAGAACAAGAATAAAAAATGGATAAAAAAAGCGTTATGAGGCTAGGATACGGGCTGTTCATATGAGATCTAGTATTGTATGTGTTTGCATGTACTTGTTTTTTGGGTTTTACGACTTGAATAGGTTTTGGAACCTTGGTACGCATGAATATATGAGATGCATGCAAAGAAAATACATTAAAATCATACACAACATGAGCTAAGTTATCGACACCCTAGATAACCTGATTTTCTAGGCATACCAACATTCTATCACGAATTTTAAACTACCATAACTAGTTGTAAAAATATGATCTAAATGTGATTTTTATGTCTAAACCTATCTTTTTAAGTCCTCTTTCATACAAAATTAGTTTGAAGTGATTTCGTTGCGTAGAACTCCAGATATATCATTTTTACCAAAGAGTGTTAGATTTTGATCACTCTGAGTTGCAGACACAAAAAACCTACATTAGAGTGAGAACCGAGCTTAGGTCAAAATATACAACTTGTAGATAACCTATTTATCTTACTGCCCACCAACGATGAGCCACAAATATAAAGTCTTGATAGGCCAAAACTCCTTCCAAAATCACTATTGTGATTTAGTGACTGACAGAGCTCTCTGTCACGTATTTTTGTGAGTCTAAAAACCTAAGTTTTTTTAATAGCCAAATCCAAAAGTGGTAAACATGAAAAATATAGATAACATATTAAGTTAAATACTGAGCAAACATCAGCCCAAAATACCATCGAATGGTCCCCCAAAGGTTTTGAGCATTATCAATTGAAAACCTATTCTGCAAAACCTTTTTAGGCTGACTGAACCCACTTTATAAATTAGCCAAATTCACAAACTTGTTCCAAACAACTAGCCCTAGCACAAAACATGAAACTTGTAGGTAACACCTTGAACTAAAATCTCCCCAAAACTTAGACCCTTAACCCTTGAATTGAGTCCCCAAAACCGTGGCCAACAGAGGCCTAAAGTCTACACTTTTCTCTGTAAAGTGTTGAATTGTTTTCCCTTAATTAAAACAAATGACCTTTTTGTCCTAGGACCTGATATTAGTGTTAAACATTAAAGTTATAGAAAATATTTTTATCTAATTGGTGTTCAAAAATCAAAAATTAAATCCATGTCTAGGTACTTCAAAACACTATTATAACTTTAAATTTGAAGCTTGAATAATTGCTCAAATTTGGCTAAATGTATGAGTAGCATGTCACATTGTGAAACCTGAATATATAGACTTTAAATGATTTATGCGAGTGATTGGTATATGAAATTAACAATTTGATGATTAGAAACTATGCCGATAGGTTGGATCCATGTCACACGAACTACAGCTTATGTTTTGTATACTTGTACTCTATGTTTTAGTAAGTTGTACCTTGTGCTGTATCATGTTTATATGCCATACTATAATCAGTTGTACATGATAAGTATATTGCACACCATGAGCATTGCTACACTTGCATCTTGGTTTATCGAAATCCCTTTTGTACCTGTCATTGTGGGTTGGGTTTTGTGCGTAAATTATTGGCCAATGGATTTGGAATAAGGATGGAGGATTTCGAATAATATCATGATTAGTGAGTCCTTGTTGATGGGGGTGTTAACAATGGGCTATATACGTCTTGAGCCGTGTTACGTCTTCAGCCGTATCACGTCTTCAGCCAAACAGCAGCTATACACCGCTATGATCGGAAACTCTGATATACGGGAACGTAGTGGTACCATTTAGGTTATTAAATTGGATATGTTGACTTTTGGGCAATGTATGTCCTGAGCCGTGTAATGTCCTGAGCTGTATCACGTCTTGAGCCAAACAGTCGCAATACGCCGCTGTGATCGGGAACGCTAATGTACGGGAACCTAACGTACGGGAACGTAATGGTGCCATTCGAATTATCGTGTTGGGTATGATCAACTTTGGGTCATATACGTCCTAAGCTGTGTTATGTCCTGAGCCGTGCCACATCTTGAGCCAAACGTCTGCTATACGCCGTTGTGATCAGGAACGTTGGTGCACGAGAACCTAACATTCAGGAACGTATTGGTGTCACTCAAAATTCGATTGGTTGATTTATAATCGGGTTAGGCAAACACATTTGCATTGCACTCTTCATTACCTGCATAATTTGTTGTCTAATACTTACCTGTCTATTGAATTTACATCTTTGCCTGTCTCCTTGATTTATAAATGCTTTAAGTATTATATGAAATTCGTTGTGGAGAGTTTATGCCATGAGATTGGTTAGAGAGTTTAGAGAGTTTTCTTCTGGACCTTGGCTCATGGCATTTGTGTCACAGATGAGAAGAAGGAGTTCTTAGAGGAAGACGCCCCGAAAAAAAAAGAAGGTTTTGAATAACAGAACGAGTGACAGGAACTAGCCGACCCCGACAACGCAGTTTGAAGAATTTGAATTTCCTCCCTTTTTGTTCTTTTATTCATTTTCCACGAGCGTATTCTAATTTTTGTTAAATTCTCTGGTGAAACTGTAATCGCTATGTACTTATGAACAATTCAGAACTCTTAATAATGTATTATTTATGATATGTAAATATGAATGAATTGTTAAAATATTCTCCTTATCTATACTATGTATGTCTCGACGTGCCAAGAGGACGGGGCATCACAGTTGGTATCCGAGCTTAGGTTTAGTGAACCTTCAAACCTTGGGTTGTGGAAAACCATGCGTTCTGTCACGTAGAAGCTCTGTAGGGAGTGTTGTGTTAAATGTAATTATCATTTATACATTATAAGCACTAAAATCTGTTGCATCTAAGTCTTGTAGTGAGTCGTGTTAGGACGTTACCAAGATCAGAAGCAGCAGAGAATCTACAAGCGAAGGACGAGTAAGAGCATCGAGATCGAAGATTGGTGATTCATGCAATAAGTTATTTTATTTTAAGGGGGGTAGACGGGAGTACGCACTAAGAGAAGTTTCAAATATCATTCTAAGGGCCATCGTTAGAACGCTACAACTTCATCCTTACAAGTTCCTTTCTCGTTTACCCCAAGCCATTCTGTTATATTTTGTACCTATTTGAAGTTCTTTGTGTATCATTCCCTCTTATATCATAAGTCCTCAACAGTACTGTCAAGTGTCGTTCGTCGGTAATGTAGACACCCCAATTTGACCCCGCCCAATCTTAAGTGAATCTGATGATGAAAACAGCTAGAAATGTGCCTCAGTACGATTCTCGGGAAATGATCCAAGCTCGGTATTTGAACCCAATCATCAAAACCTTCAAACTAGTGAAATCATCATTAAACCGCTACATTGAACCATGGGGTCGCCAACTCCATTGTGGTGACCGCCAATAGAACCTATTGGAAGCTTCACCTTTTTGTGGTGACCGCCATGTCCATACTCAGCGACCACCAACTCCAACCTGGCGACCGCCAACTTGCATAGTAGCGACATCCATAAGAAGCTTTTGGAACCTTTTCAAAAGTGGCGACGGCCAACTTTGGACCTGGTGACCACCAACTCCAAAAACACAGACATGTCCTAGAACGTGTCAGCATCTCATTGGTTGAATAATTCTATTAGTAGCGACCCCCTGGTACGTTTTCAAGACAGAAAATTATAGAGAAATTTAGAAAGAGAAGCTCTGCCGAGTCGCCGAGTAATCCCGAGCCCCGACACCGAAACCCTGTCGAAGTATCAAGAGCCAAACCTTCAATACCGAAGTTCTGAAATCCTAACTTGGATCATCGCCCGAGAACTGAATTGCCCACCACCATTCTCTGACTCGACGATTCTTTAGCAATCTAGGTATTTTGCTTGGATCCCCGATCCTTCTAAATCCATTTTCTACGTCTTTGAAGTGACTGGGTTAATTTAATCGTTTTATTTTGATTACGTTCTTGCATTACTTATATAGTTGCTACATTTATGTTTAAATTCAAGCTTTAGTTTATTTAGTTTACTTGTTTTATTTATTTTCTTATTTGCATTAAGTTTAATTAATTCATTAATTACTACTAATATTTTTTACAATTACAACTTGTTAATACTGTTAATTGTTATAATCAAGTCACTTACATTATGTAAATGTAATTGTTAATATTACATTCATATCTTCCAATTAAATAGTTTTGCTTTTTTTTTATTAGTTTAATGTTCCTTTTCTTTTTTTTATATATAGTTAATATTCAATCACTAGCTTTTATACTTCATTTTCTTTTTTTCTTTTTCTTTTAATGTAGTTTAATTTTCTCGTAATGTTTCATTTATTTTTCTTTTCTTCTTATAATGTAAAATTTTCCTTTCGGTATTCTATTTTCTTTTTCTTTTCTTTTCTTGTAATATTAATTTAATGTCATTTTATTTTATTAGTATTAGTTCAATGTTCTAGCATTTATTTTCTTTTCTTTCCTTTTAATATGAACTTAATATTTCTTTCTAAGCATTTATTTTCCATCTTTCTTTTTTTTTGTTTTAATAGTAGTATAATTTTTTTTTCTAGTATTTTATTTTCTTTACTTTCTTTTCTTTTATTATTAACTTTAATTTTCTTGTAATATTCCAGTTAGTATTTCTTTTCTATTTCTTATAAAACTCCTTTTTTTTTCTTTTTCTATTGCTTTATCTTTCTTACATGGTACTTTTCTTTATTTTATTAAACTCAAAAATCATAAAAAAAATCTTTTAAGTTAGATTTCATCTTAAAGTGTAATTTTTTTTTCTTTTCCTTTTATTTTCTTCTGTCTCTTTTCAAAAAATATAAAAAGTGAATAATTAGCTTTTTCTTTATTAGTTTAATAGCAGTTTCTAACTTTTTTATTCTTTATCTTTTTGTACAATTTTTTATAATATGTCCATTTTTAGCATATTTAGTGTTAGCAATTTTTAACATTTTGCTTGTTCTTTTATTTGAAATCATGCTAGTTTAGGTTATTTAAAAAATATTGCATTTGGGTGTCCTCTATATATCTTTTAGTTAGAAATTATATGCCATAGGATTTAGAACTTTTATTTTGATACTTGTGTTATTTGGCGTTTTATATACTTATATTATGTATTTTTCGTATTTGATTTTGGATGTTCTCTCTTTGCCTCTAATTTTTTTTATTTGCATGCATTTGAGAAATCTTATTAAAGAACCAATGATGATTAGTAGAGGTCAACGTTATGGTTGAGTAAACGGGGTGCCTAACATTTTTTTTCGATTCGTACCTTAGCTCCCGAACCCTCTTTCTCTAGTTAACGTTTTTAAGATCAGTAGCCATTTTTGTTTTTCTTGATTTTTCTCAAAAAAAAAGTTGCGACTCTATTTTTAACAAAAATGAGTTTTTTTAATTTGATTTTCAAGGTGTTAAAATATTTTCTAAAAATCTTTTGAATTCCATATTTTTGAACATTTCTAAAAACTCTAAAATTCCGACGCCACAGTATTTTTTAGCTACTCCGTTGGGAACTGGTTTATAAAATCAAATAAGAGGACTAGACTTGAAAATATTATTGGTTCTCATTTGCATTCTCGCGTGCATATGCATTGTTCTTCACACCCCCTATCTGGTCGACCCGATGCCCCAATCGTTTATTCGTTTTGAGAATTGTTGGGAAGGCAGGCAAGCCTTACTGGCTGTACACTTTCATAGGTGCAGTAAAAGAGTTCGAGTGTATCGTTTGACCATGTCCTGCACCACTCCAGGAATGGGATCAGGAATGGAAAGTATATAACCAGCTCTATTCAAAATGTACCATATTCGATTGACGAAAATCGGCCTTTTGCATATAGTAGCTTAGAACCCTCCATTAGGTGCTGCTAACCCTAGTAGGATTATGTGTTTTGTTAATTGTATGTTTTGATTACGATTGTTAGGATTGTTTGTTCAGATTAGGCTAGTTCTCTTTTCTGGGTTCGGCCTGAGTTTTCTATTATCTCTTGTTATTTAGGTTAGCTTTTCCTTTGGATTATTACTCGGGTTTTGTTCTTCACCTTATTTGGTTTTTGGGCCGTAATTTTCTTCTCGGGGTCATCCCACGCTTTGTTTTGAAGTCTCTAGGATAGTTTATCTCTCTTCTGGGTTCTCCCCAAGTTGTTGATTTTACCCCCCGTTGTTGTATTAGGCTCGCTTTCTTCAAACCCTCATTAGACTCGTCTGAGCTAGTTCTGTTTCTCTACCATTATGCTACTCATTTCTCCTTAGAATCTTATATCAAACTAGTCCCTTTGGCCTAGTTCTGCTTTCTTGTCAGAGTGCTGCCCGTTTCTCTGTTTAGATTCTTTGGATAAACCTTTCCTCTAGAATTTGGTCGATCCTCCTTCTTAGCCATCATCTTGGTTTTTAGGTGTTTAGCTATTATGTTTAGGCCCAGCAAGGGCGTCGCTTCAGTTCAGTGATTATCTGCTCGCCGTTTTGGGCATCTAAGAAGTTTTCTACCTATTGTCAAAGTTCTGTTTAGAGAGGTGTTTGATAATAGTTATTCTGCTTTTGGTATTTAGGTTTTCTTTGGGTTTAGATCATTGAGCCCAAAAGATTACAATCGACATGTGTCTGGGCTAGGTCAGTGACATACAGACTCTACAGGATATCTGAACAATCAACTAAATTATCTTAAATGGAAAAGAACGAGGTGAATCTGGAAGCCCTAATGAGGGTGATCACTGATATATAAAGGGCCGTGGAGCAGTAAACACATGCTCAGAACCAGTACCAAGCACAGATTCGGGAAATTCAGGCCCGTTTGTTAGTACTGAATGAGCAGCATGACGACCCGAATGGTAATGGGAATGACTATTGGGATGATAATTAGGACCCCGATGGACTACAAGTTGTTCCGCCACCACCACAGATCCCTCGTCAGGTGATAGTTGAGAAAGAAAACACTACTAAGTCCAGAGAATCTGCATTGGCTGAGAAGATCAATTGGATGGAAAAGGTCCTTAGAAAGGTCAAGAGAGTCAAGGAATATATGTTCAATGTAACGGGACTTTGTTTGTTCCTAGATGCTGAGCTGCCAAAAAAGTTTAAAATGCTTGAAATGGAGAAGTTCGATGGAACTGGTGATCCTAGAATTCATTTGAGAATGTATGCCGATACCCTCTCTCCCATGGGGATTGACGACCAGTTGAAGGCTCAGCTATTCTACCGATCTCTTTCAGGGGTTGCCTAGAGGTGGTTCCTCTCCCTGAATGTTACAAAAACGAGAACATGGGAGGACATTACCACAACTTTTGTCAGCCAATACAGCTATAATGTCCAACTAAATGTAACCACACGTGAGCTAAAGACCACTCGTCAAGAAAGTAGAGAGTCATTTGTGGATTTTCTAACTAGGAGGAGTGAAAAGGAGGCCAAAATGATAAATTGGCCAATTGAGAAGGAACAAGAGAGGAACGTAGTCAGGAACCTCCAGTCTCCATCGAAACATTATCTGATAACACAACTGTTGCCTACTTTCGAGTAGATGTTTGATGTCGAGGTTCAGATAAAAGATACGATCCAATCTGGTAATATTGATGAGGCCAAGCCGAGCCAAAAGTCGAGAAGACCTTACCCATCCAACAACCAAAACCATCCCACCTCTTCCACTAACCTTGCATCTCGCTCTAACGAGGCGAATTTGCTAAATCCCTACTCAGATCGACCGAATTCTTTACCTTCATCACTTCCTCACAGAAACAACTAGTCATCGCAACTGAAAAAGCCAAGAAGAGTTTTAACTCCCCTTAATATCTCTCTATCCACAGCCATGAATCAACTTGTCGAGAAAGGGCTGATAAAGCTCCTTGATCCAATGCCGCCTCCTAATCCTTTACCGCTACGCTACGATCCTACCCAATATTGCTCGTATCATCAGAGCCATGGACACCTAACCAACAACTATCTGAAACTCTGCCATGACATTCAGGATCTCATCGACAATAAGGTCATTCCACCTCCATTTGCACCGAATGTCACGGCTGATTTCTTTAGATTCTTATAATTTTCATGATTCAAGTCTCAAGTCCGAGGGCACATCTATCTGTGCACCCTCTTTTTTTGTTTTTGATTTTGTAATCCCTGCTCTCTTTGATATCAATGAAATAAAAAAAGGTTCTAATTATTCTGCTTTGCTTCATTTATTTTGTACGTTTTTTGATGATTTTCAATTCGAAGGGAATGTCCCCAAAGAATTAAAAGCTTTAATAAAAAAAGAGAAAAAATGCGTGCCCAAACAATAATTGAAGAAACTTTATCTATAAATCTAGGTAATGAAATTAACCCACAAATTGTCCAAATTAGTTCTTCGTTATCTTTAGTTAAACGTAAGCGATTAATAACTTTATTAAAAGAATTCAAAGACGTGTTTGCATGATCATACGAGGATATGCCCAAAATTGATCCCGATATTATCCAACGTCATATCCCTTTGTATTCCAATGCCAAACCGGTCAAACAAAAATTTAGAAGGATACGGGTAGAATGGGCTCCGAAGATCAAGAAGAAGTCACCAAGCAGATCAACGCTTAATTTCTTATGGTAATCGAGTATCTAAAGTGAGTGGCTAACATTGTGCCAGTCTTAAAGAAGGACATATGCATCAGTGTCTGTGTAGATTTTCATAATCTCAGCAAGGCTAGTCCAAATGACGACTTTCCATTACCACACATTGACGTCTTGGTAAATAGCACAGCGGGGCACTCTCTTTTATCATTTATAGATAGCTTCTCCAGGTACAATCAGATCTTAATAGACCCTGAAGACAGAGAAAAGATGATACTCATTACGCTGTGGGGCACCTAAAAATGCAGGGATAACCTATCAAAGGGCCACAACTACCTTGTACATGATATAATACACAAAAAGTCAAAGTGTATGTAGATGATATGATTGTAAAGTCCACAAATCGAGACGGCCATATCATAGTGTTGTAAAAAAATTTTAAAATGATCAAGAAGTATAAAACGTGGCTCAACTCGTAAAAGAATGGTAGAAGAATTTGATGGAAGTGCTTCTCTTATTCGATGAAAGTAGAATACAAACTCTATTTCACATACAAGGATGCCAAAGAAAGATAGCTCATGCGTTTAACAAGAAAGTCAAGACCCGGGCCTTGAGAGAAGGTTACTTAGCTCTTAAGAAAATCAAGACTCCTATTTTCGATCAAAGAGGCAAGTTCAAGCCGAATTGGACCAGGCCGTATCTGATCAAGACTATTATGACTGGTGGTGCTGTAATTATCATGGATCTAGATGGTAACCTGTTCTCCACTCCAATTAACTTGGACCAGCTAAAAAAAATACTACTCTTGAGAGAAAAATAGAGATAAAATAAAAACTCGCTGAGTTGAAAATCGAAAAGGCGACCTTGGCAAAAGTTAGGGTATCACAAAAGAAGAGTGTCAATACTCGAGAGAAAACCGAGCTCAAACAATGTTACGGCCAGATTCTACTTTTTTGGATACATAGGCAGCTTCTTTTAAGAAGTCCGGCCACCTTCTTCGTTTGAGCCATCTTTGAATCCGAGTAATGATCAATGCAAATTTATTTTTGAGTTTTGGTAATAAGTTGTTTAATTGCAAAAATCAAAAAACTTTAAATAATTGGGAACCTTTTTCAGATAAACGTAGAATTTTTATTATTTTAGCTACAATCACAAAGTTTTAAAAATAAAGGGCAGGTGCGCAAGTCCTAAACTCTAAATAAATAAGAAAACTACAAAATCCTAAAAGCAAAAAAGATCTCTCAGATCCTCCTCTTCGCTTCTTGTTCTACTCCATCTTCTTTGTTTCTGCTCTCTTTATCCTGAACCAACCACGCCTTGTACTCCTCGGGGAGCTTAGTGTGGGGCAACTCCTACTGCTCCATCAGTGAATGAGATGGCCAAGCCTCCAGATACTGCGCCAAAAATGGGACCGAAAGGGAAAATGAATTAATATGACCCCATACACTGTGAAATATAATCTAACCTCGACCAAACTACCTCATGATTTGGTGTGGATAATAGAAAGCGGATCGCTGTAGACCAATCAACAAGACATGTGGATGGTTCATAATGGTCAAAGTCATAAAAGGGATCTGCCACTAGGAGCACTATCAAGTAATGTCTCTTCCAGTCAGTAAATAAAGATATTGTCTCCAAGCTGCCTCATTACTGTATATTGGATAAAAATGACAATAAACAAAGGCAACAGTGATGTGTCCTTTCGAACCCTATTTTTTTGTAAAAGATTTACTTTTTCTATCAGCCAGATATGAGAAGAGAGAAAAGAGATAAGAATCGAGAGAAATCTGAAAAAGGAGAGAACAGCAGAGAAAATGAGAGATCTTCAAGAGACGTGATTACACTCTGGTGGATAGCACTAGTCCCATCCAGGTCTCAACCAAAACTAGGGGCACGAAGTCCTTCCCTGCCTTTATTTGCTCAGCAATGTCCATCAGAATAGTGCTAACTTGGTCGTCATAGGAAACCATAAGGTACTGGGCAAGTAGACAGATTCACAAAACATAACAGCACCGCAACTAAAAAGTCTCCAAGGGCACCAGTAGGACAGAATCTGTGTCTAAGTGAATCACCATGGATGAAGAAAGAAACCTCTTGGCCAGTCAGACCACAAGGGTGCATGATGAACAGAGAAGGTATTGGCATGAACTCCCGTGGGACGAGATTAAGAATGACCGTGAACTCCTTTACCATGGGGCATAACTCTTCAAGACCAAAGCTAAAAACATGAGCCTGTGGATCCTAAAAGCTGTGTAGCAGCCCTCGGCAATGGTTCATTGATCTAAGCCCTGGTAAGCCAGGAAAAATCTCTCAAGCCCTAGAAAACTAGGCACCCTAAGCCCTAGTACGCCAGGCAAATCTTTCAAGCCATAGAAAACTAGGCACCTTAAGTCCTAGTACACCAGGCAAAATCTCTCAAGCCCTAGAAAACTAGGCACCTTAAGTCCTAGTACGCCAGGCAAAATCTCTCAAGCCCTAGAAAACTAGGCACCCTAAGCCCTGGTACGCCAGGCAAATCCCTCAAACCCTAGTATGCTAGGCATTCGAATTTTTAGGTCTTAACTCGACCTATTAACTCGTGGTTTTCTTCCTGATAAATTTGAATTTAAGTCTTAACTTGGTTTTTAGTTATTTTTATCCCGCTTTCATCCCAAATGTTTAGGTCTTGACTCGATCTATTAATTCGTGGTCTTTTTCCTGATAAATTTAACTTTAAGTCGTAACTTGGCTTTTAGTTATTTTTATCCCGCTTTCATTCTGAATTTTTAGATCTTGACTCGATTTATTAATTCGTGGTCTTCGTCCCGATAACTTTAACTTTAAGTCGTAACTTGACTTTTAGTTATTTTTATTCCGCTTTCATTCCGAATTTTTAGATTTAAACTCGACCTATTAATTCGTGGTCTCTCATTTTAAATTTTTAGGTGTTAACTCGACCCATTAATTCGTGATTATCCTTCCTGATAAATATAATTTTAAGCCTAACTTAGCTTTTAATTATTTTTATCCTGTGCCTCGCTCCGAATTTTTAGGTCTTAACTCAACCTATTAATTCGTGGTTATCCTTTCTGGTAAAATTAATTTTAAGCCGTAACGTGGCTTTTTATTATTTTTATCCTGTGCCTCATTCCAAAGTTTTAGATCTTAACTCGACCTGTTAATTCGTGGTTATCTTTTCTGGTAAAAATTAATTTTAAGCCGTAACTTGGCTTTTAATTATTTTTATCCTGTACCTCGTTCCGAATTTTTAGGTCTTATCTCGACCTATTAAAATTAATTTTGTGCCGTAACTTGGCTTTTAATTATTTTTATTCCGCTTCCGACCTGAAATTTTAGGTCTTAACTCGACATATTAATTCATGATTTTTCTTTCCAATATGAATAGTTTTAAGTCGTAACTTGGCTTTTGACTATTTTTACCTCGCTATCGTTCTAAATTGTTGGGTCTTAACTCGACCTATCAATTCTTTGTTGCTCTCCCCTTTAAGATAATTTCTTGGATCTTGACTCGATCCTTTTAATTATTTTATCCCCAGCCAAGTTCTTAGATCTTAACTCAATCTTTGACTTTCTTGTTTGTGCTCCATTTAGATTTCGATTCGGTCTTTAGGATTTGTTCAATCATACCAGCATCTACATCATGTTAGCATCTGCATCATGTTTATTATCTTGCATCCCTGTATTTCACCCTATGAACTACGTTTTGGTCTGATCCCTAGCATAGGAGTACGTAGGCAGCTCGATAAAAATTCGAGTACGACCAACACCATATGCATGCTTGTGTATTTGTGACCTAAGATTGATGGCTCGGTCAAATTGATGTTGTCTCTAGATCTTTGATATAACTTGCATCACGCGTTGCTATACAAGTTATATCAAAGAGGGGCAACTGTAGACACCCCAATTTGACCTCGCCCATTCTTAGGTGAATTTGATGATAAAAATAGCTGGAATGGTGCCTCAGTACGATCCTCGAGAAATAATCCAAGCTCGATATTTGAACTCAATCATCAAAACCTTCAAACCAGTGAAATCATCATTGAACCACTACATTAAACCATGGGGTCGCCAACTCCATTGTGGCAACTGCCAATAGAATCTCTTGGAAGCTTCACCTTTTTGTGGCGACCGCCGTGTCCATACTCGGCGACCGCCAACTCTAACTAGGCGATCGCCAACTTTCATAGTGGCGACCGCCAACTCTGGACCTGGCGACCGCCAACTCCAAAACCCTAAAGTGTCCCAAAACGGGTCAGCATCTCATTGGTTGAATAATTCTATAAATACCGTACCCCCTGGTACATTTTCAGGACAGAAAATTAGAGAGAAGTTTAGAAAGAGAAGCTCTACCGGGTCGTCGAGCAATCCCGATCCCTGATGCTGAAACCCTATCGAAGTACAGAGAGCCGAACCTTCAATACCGAAGTTCTGAAATCCTAGCTTGGATCATCGCCCGAGGACCGAATTGCCCACCACCATTCCCCGAAAGAGAAGATCTAGGTATTTTTCTTGGATTCCCGATCCTTCTAACTCCAATTTCTACCTCTTTGGAGTGACCGGATTAATTTGATCATTTTATTTTGATTGCGTTCTTGCATTACTTATATAGCTGCTACATTTGTATTTAAATTCAAGTTTTAGTTTATTTAGCTTACTTGTTTTATTTATTTTCTTATTTGCATTAAATTTAATTAATTCATTAATTAGTGTTAATATTTTTGACAATTAAAACTTACTAATGTAGTTAATTATAATAATTAAGGCACTTACATTATGTGAATGTAATTGTCAATATTACATTAATATCTTTCAATTAAATAGTTGTGCTTATTTATTTTTTATTTTTCATTTATTAGTTTAATATTCTTTTTCTTTTTTTATATATATTGTTAATGTTCCTTTACTAGCTTTTATTTTTTATTTTTTCTTTCTTTTTCTTTTAATATAGTTTAATCTTCTCGTAATGTTTCATTTATTTTTCTTTTCTTCTTATAATGCAGATTTTTCCTTTCAATGTACCATTTTTCTTTTTTTTTTCTTTTTTTTCTTGCAATATTAATTGAATGTCATTTTATTTTATTAGTATTAGTTTAATGTTCTAACATTTATTTTCTTTTATTTTCTTTTAATATTAGCTTAATATTCCTTTCTAAGCATTTATTTTTCATCTTCCTTTTCTTTTCTTTTAATAATAGTATAATTTTCTTTTCTTGTATTTTATTTTTTTTATTTTCCTTTCTTTAATTATTAACTTTAATTTTCTTATAATATTCCACTTAGTATTTCTTTTTTTGCTTATAAAGCTCTATTTTCTTTTTTTTCTTTTTTTATAGTTTTATTTTTTTTACATGGTACTTTTCTTTTATTTTATTAAACTCGAAAATCATAAAAAAAAAATTTTAAGTTAGATTTCATCTTTAAGTGTAATTTTCTTTTCTTTTGTTTTCTTTTCCTTTAATTTTTTTATCTCTTTTAAAAAAATTTATAAACAATGAAAAGTTTGCTTTTCCTTTATTGGTTTAATAGCATTTTTTAACCTTTCTTATTCTTTATCTTTTTGTACACTTTTTTTATAATATGTCCATATTCAGCATATTTAGTGTTAGCAATTTTTAGCATTTTACTTGTTCTTTTATTTGAAATCATGTTTGTTTAGATTGATTAAATAATATTACATTTGGGTGTGCTCCATCTATCCTTTAATTAGAAATTGCATGTCGTAGGATTTAGGACTTTTATTTTAATACTTGTTTTATTCGGTGTTCTATATACCTCTGTTATGTATTTTTTATATTTAATTTTGGATATTCTCTCTTTACCTCCACTTTCTTTATTTGCATGCATTTGAAATTTTTTATTAAAGAACCAATGATGATTAATAGAGACCAACCTTATGTTGGGCGAACAGAGTGGCTAACATCTTCTCCGATTCATATCTTAGCTCCCAAACTCTCTTTCTCTTGTTAACATTTTCAAGATTAGTACCTATTTTTGTTTTTTTTTTTATTTTTCTCAAAAATCAAGTGGCGACTTCATTTTCAACAAAAATAGATTTTTAAATTTTAGTTTTTAAGGTGTTAAAATATTTTTCAAACATCTTTTGAATCCCATATTTTTGAACATTTCTAAAAAATACTAAAATCCCGGCGCCATAGGTAACCCTTATGCAACCAGGTCTTGTTGATAATCCCATTAGAAATTTAATCCTGAAAAACACCTTTATCCTCAAGTTTTTATGCCTCAATAATGACCGGTATTTACATTTGATTCTCCTCCAATTCAAGCCAGCCTCTTTGAACTAACTCTTCTTTGGTAGAACTCGATATCAATTCTTTGTTAATTACCCGTTCCAAACATTCGACATTGATAAAAAAAAAATTTCCATCATTCATCATTCCTCAATTCTGATACCACAATCTGTTACAGTGATCTTGTGAATTATTTTGTACATTCTTGAAATACTTACCAGGGAAGTAGACTTGGATACTTGAATTGAAGTACGTTAGGCCGATGTAACTTCAGGATAAATATATGGTTTAGCTACCCATTGCTTAACATCTCTTTTATCAGAATCTAATAGTACTGAATTAGTTCTGAGGATATTGGTTTAAGTATTGTTCACTGTCCTCCTATTGTTTCACCTACATTTGAACCCCAAATAACCACTCAATTTGTGTCAACAGTGACTGCCTTAACTGTGACCATTGACCTCATTTGACCTATCTTTTGAACCATTTGAGAATCTTCCATTAAATCTTGATAAAGGATTTTTCACCTTCCCTAAGCCATTCGTGACACTAGCCACGTATCGTACAGTCTAGTACATCATTCAAAATTCTCGACTAAACTCTTGACCACGCGCCACCCCAAGTCGCCTCTTTTAAGACCAAGATCAATGAGAAACGATAGTTATTAGAGTTTAGCTTAAAAAAACTTAGATCGTGCACATCCTCAGAAAAACCACCCAACGCATTATCAAGTCGCAAAGCAGATCTCTACCTGGAGTTAAAGCACAGAATGTCTGCCAATGTTCGCGCTTAACGTGTTTCGAAGATCAATAACTCCGACTGTAAGAATTGCTAAATAAAGGCTCATGTAATATCTCTAATGGAGACCTACACGAAGGTTCCTATCGCCATCACCGATAAACTTTGCATGAGACCCGCATGAGTGTGGTACATGGAAGTACAATGGAAATACTACGGAACTTAAAAGTAATGTGGGACTACGCGGTCAAACTCTGATGGTTTTATCTACACCTATTTTGATTGAGCCTCTATATGTTATGTGCCTCGCTCTTTGTAATTCCTCTTTGTACTCGAACTCGAATAATAAGAAATACAATTCAATAAGTCTTAAATTAACTTCATAAGATCCCAAAGAATTTAAAAGGAAGACTCACCAACTGCAACACATTTCCTCTTTATGTAGATAGCAGGTAGATGACCTAACCATCAACAACCAGTAGATGTACCGGTAGACGAAGAAGCATTAGGGTTAGCCCAGGTCTTGCGTAAACTTGCCACCAGCATTAATCGTCCTCACATCCGAGATAGGGCATGGTTCTTATCAAAACTCAGAAAATAACGAGCCCCTATATTTAAGGGAGGAGCTAAACTAAGAGTAGTCGAAGAATGGCTAAGAGCTGTCAAGAAGTTATTTAACTCCCTGAGAGTGCAGACTGATGCCGATCGAGTAGCTCTAGCAGCACACCTACTGGAAGGAGAAGCCGACTACTGGTGGTCTATGATCACAACACCTAGGATGTGGCAGCTCTAACTTGGAATTAGTTTGAAGAATAATTTTTGTAAAAGTACTTCCCAGGTCCCTTTCGATGGAGACAAGTCAGAGAATTTCTGGAGCTAAAATAAGGATCTATGTCAGTAACCCAGTATGTTAACCGCTTCGAAGAGTTGAGCCAATTCGTCGCGACCATCATACCTGACGAAGAATCAAGGGAACGAAAGATCGAGTGGGGCCTAAAACCCTCTATTCGAACTAGAGTCATATACTTGCAACTTTCGACTTACACTCAAGTAGTCAAGCAGCCTTATTGGTGGAAACAAACTTAGCCGATTCTAAAATGATTTGGAGTTAGAAAAAAGAGAGTACTGATCAAGGAGGACCTCTAAGGAACAATATAGGAAAATTATTCCCAAAAAGTCGTACCGCACGGCCGACAGACCAAGGTAAGTAAGAGGTCAACCAACAAAGGTAAGGCTCTGCTATGAATGTGGTCATCCCAGGCACAAAAAGTCATAATGTCCACAGCTAAACAGTGAAATTGGGAAAATCAACCGCAGTAATGGAAACAACCACAACCTCGACCGGAAGGGCACCAACAACATATCCAAGCTGCTGGGCCTTTTGTCAATGATTAGAGATATGCTTGTATTAGCAACTTGATGATGTATGTTAGTTTAGATTTGTTATATCATTATAAAAAAGTTTACGCTTGTAGGATAAGGCCTAGGGCTAATGCGTCGCTAGTCAACAACCCCTCGACATAGGTATGTAACGTTACATTTGAAAGTTGATATAGCAGTCGGTTTAAAGTTTTAGCAAGACAAAGCAACCATTGCTCAAGATACTGAGCGCATAAGCCCGACTCTATCCACACCCTCAATAAAGATCAACTCAAGTAAACAAAGACACAATTTCGAAGAGAAGAGGTGCAAGTAATCATCCACAATCTTTCGCATGAAATTTCGAGGAAAAAATTTATTTTAAAGGGGGTAGATTGTAACATTTCGGTCCGGACCCTAGTTATAATAACCCGGTTTGTAATGATTCGTGTAGCAATCCAGCCCAAAACCTAGTATTAGCAACGGTTAATTGACGAGATCTTAAATCACTAGAAAGATGGAAACCCTAACTCAACCCGAAACCCTAATTCGATATGAAAATCCTAAAAAGACCAGATACTCAAAGGTAAACCCCTAATCCTCAGAGAAGACTCCTAACATCCTAAATTAAGTAAATAACATGAAATATGAGGTTAAAAATTAAAAATTCTCAAAATTATGGTAAAATGATCATTTTTTCCTTAATACCGTAAAAAGTCTTACAAATCTAAAATTTGACACATGTGTTGGGATGCGAAAAAAAATTTTAGAATCGGCGCCGTGACCGTAAAAAATGGCGCGTGCATTTTTCATGAAAAACAAGAACGGTATTAATCTAAATACTGTTATACCTTTATGAAACCTGTCAAAAAGTTTCAAAAATTTCCGAATACGTTGAAAATGACCAGGTAATCTTCTCACGTATATCCCGGACACGCTACGACGATCACGATGTGTCGGCACCGATGCAAATCGAAGTTATTTTCTTCTTTGGTTTCTTCTCACACTTACTCTCCAAGAAGCAATAATGAAATTGCCAAAGAGAGAGAGAGAGGGGGCGGAAACTAGAGGAGGATGATTAGGGTTTTGAGTCTCCTATTATGATATATATATATATATTCACTTAAGATATACAAGGCATGTATATCTTTCTT